>JAAXYX010005153.1:0-11279 GCA_036851915.1 Ptenothrix huangshanensis | reverse complement strand
AAAATATGCATACATTCTTAAAAAGGGTGTTTGATTCATTATTCAATCAGATGACATTTGGTATAGTGTACACGATAAAAACTCATTTATGTATGATACAAAAAGGTAATCCTATTTTATAATTGCATAAAATATGATACAATTTAGAATCAGCTTTTCGGCACACGATGCGTTTTTTCTGACGTTTAGTTTGTTCAGTTGTTGCAGTGTAGTTACTGTTGCTACCGTTTGGTAAGAAGTGGATAAAAATTTTGGATTTCAGCCTTGGGATTGTGTATTCAGTGTATTCCGTTGTAACACTGTGTTCTGTTGTGTAGACTAAAGGTTGGGAAGAGAGGAAAGAGGTGGGAAGCGAGGGAATACGCAGGGACTACAGACGTCTACTGGAGCTGCGTCTATCTTTCCATCCGCCTGTCTGTCCTGTCCGTCCGTCGGTCCGAAGGAAAGGAAAGCAAGGTTCTTTTTTCAATTCACTTTCAGTTTGGTCAGTGCAAATGTCATTTTTGATTAATGATCGGAGGAGCAGTGAGCTGGAGCTGGAGCGAGAGACGTTTGCCGACAGAGAGAAGCAACTGAAAACTAAACTTTGTACTTGCTAATCGTAGGTCAGATTTTGCTTCCGATTTCTATGTTGTGCTTTTCCTCCTCCATTTATCCTCACCGAGACTGATAGTGTGTGCACTGTCAAGTCCCCCTCTAATCTGTACACAGGGCATGACAGGACGGCCACCCAGTGCCCGCTCCAACTCTAACCTCAACATACAACTTACATGCTGCAAAAACAAATGCATCAATTGTAAATCTGCGCTTCTCCTGGACAACGATGTCGATAACGCCACACCGAACTCAATGCGGACGCAGAACGGGAACAGAAACTCACTTCGTCTTGTTTTAGTTAGCGCTTCTGCATTGATCTCAATGGACACCGTTGGCTGGTTGTTGGTTTCGGTTGCCACCACGAATTACCCTTTAACAATTGACAAAAGAGTTTCGTCCTCAGCTAACAATCATAGATGGTGCAAAGTCAACATTTTATTGACGTGCGACTTTGTCTTTTTTCTATTGCGTAGGCCTCGATATGTAAGGAAAATATTTCTTGGATTGAACAAACAACATTCTGTTCCATGTGCTCCGTTCAGTCTATGTTTTTACCACGTAATTAATATTTGTCTGCAACCGTTCCTAATATAATTGAAGGTAAATCACCTTTCTTTTTTGCACATTGTCTTTGTTGTTTACCTCTTCCTTATTACTCATCTACAACATACTGAACCTTCCCATTTCAATTTCCATCTTTATAGTCATTTCGATGCATTGAATCGACTCAAGTAATTGTGATAATTGTTTAAACTTTTAACCTTTAAGATTAATAATAGAATATTTAAGGAGTTTTGAGATTTATCTAGAATGATTTTACCGGGTGATATTTTTGACACGAGTAAAAGGTCAACTAAAAATACCAGATTTGTGCCAGGAAGTCAATCAAAAACGTGCAGCGAGAAATGGCATGTAAGCAGAACAGTGAATTTCGCTATTATCAAGTTTAAAAATATCACATTACTTTATACATTTGAGTTATCTTCTTAATAAAAATCCACCATTTATACAAACCCGACGTGGAATATTTGTGGAAGCAGCCTATTTATATCTTTATTGTGGATGATTGGATAAAGAAATTAATAAACCGGGGGTAGACTTGCAAACGACTTGTTGGCCATTTGAAAGACAGATAGCCTAATTACAATTCGTACTGTACTATAAAATGTAATGGGTGGGTATATAGCGACGTAAAAAGCCTGTCGGACTGATACAGCAATAAAGGTGGCGAACGTGCCAGTGGTTTTACAATCGAGCCAAGCTGCTTACGACTCAGCTGCCCTCTTCAAAGTTATTACTGCAGTAAACAAATCCATTCATACGAGCAGAGTGAGAATCTTTCAAGTTGCAAACGTTTGTATTTCAGCCTAGGGTAACATGACATGGACCCATTAAGTCAACACGAAACAAGTACGACAATGTTATATATGTATATTGTCACATTCCTAATTCCTAGTAAAATCAACGAGAAAATTCAAAATCTGTAGGTTTCATTTCAGAGGGTCCAAGGGATTCTGAATGGTATTGAGGAACGTGGTAAAAATCAATTGCGGCAGTGTACACATGCATTTCTCTTTATTTACAAGATGCGGTCAAGAGTTTTATAGTGTGTACTTACATTACTACTAAATACAGTTTGACATTTTAGGTTTGTAAATGATTTGTATACTTACAATTGGATGTACGTTCAGTCGAGTTAATTATCAGTGTTGCCATTAACACAGTTACATACCCTGTCTCGTATTGCATTTGTTACTAGTGAATTATTTCTTTTCAAGTTAGCATACTTTTATGCGTACACAGAACACTGAATACCTTTAAATACCTACTTTGTAAAAACTACGCTAAAAATTGCTGCATTACTTAATTTATAACGGACACACTATGAATGCAAAAAACCAGTTTCTAGTCACCATTTCAAAGCCGACTTCAAACTTAAGGGTACGTAGCTGTCGTTAGAATGACTATGGTAATACTGACTGTGTCATTTCGATTGTCCATTTTTCAACTTGCAAGATGCCTCATTTTAATCAAACTAGCAGCATTGCAGTGTTAACTTGAGTAGTGAGGGAAGCCTCACAAAAGCAATTTCCTGCGCGCATCAAGTTCTTCACCAGCACTTTTTCCAACGTAAAAACTGGAGTCACAATCAGCAGTCATTGCGATATTTGAATATCGGGTTTCTCCACTATGCTTATTGGTTTGAACAATTAATCACGACTTGGGCAGGGCGGGTACGTGTACATACCTTTGTTTACCGAGACCTTGTCTTTAATCTTCAATGACATCTGGGTATACTTGGAATCAGTAGGTATTTAACGACGGTTCACACTGCTGAGCGGACAAGTTGCATAATGCGCTTGCTAATTGACACGAGAAGAACTTCGAACACCCACTGGACTATTTGTGAGTGGTTTGGGTCCAAGGCACGATGTGTAATCACCTGAAGTCGCCTCACTGGGCACACATGTTATACGGCGCTTCTTCAATCATTCATCCGTCACTGGTGTTCCGTTGATAAGCAGACAGAATTTTGCACGTCCACACGATGTAACAGAAATATGGATAACATAATCGCATGCCTTTATCTTCAATCTTGCTCTTAAGATTGCATTCGAGCTTGTTAGTCCACACTTTTGATTATTCTTCGCACATATATCGTGTTAGTATTTTTCCGTGTTGTTGAAAACGTGACTTTGAATATGGTGTCACATGTACATGCAATTCATCATCACTTCCACGTATCGAAAAAAGCAACCAGTGTCATTTACTAGCATTATTTCGAATTTACCTCGTTGAATTCGATTCTGGATAATTTGATTGCAAAGTGATTTATTAGGTATGTTTCAATATTTAATATTTAACAAGTAATTAGTTGGAGCATTGGAGTGCTTGTAGCCAAACTCAATGCTTCTATAATATCAATAGTCTTAAATATCAGTATTTTTATTTTTTGTATGTACAAATTGTAGTAGTTGCTTTGGCTCTAGTCGAAGTTAAACGTAAAAACAAGTAAGGTTGAATTAAGCTATGGTCAGAACAAAATGAAAATTCAAATACAATTTTGCTACACAATGATTGACACGAATCACAATTAATCATTTGCACACAAAGTAATTTGCACTGAATAATTATATGAATAATTGTAACAAATGTCTATAAATATACAAACTAATAGAAGGTTATCAGACTTGCTCAAGGAGGAATCCTACGGTGACAATTGCTTTGACTGGGGACATGATGCAGGATAACTTCTCTCTATTTTTCGCAGCCAAAATAACCAAAACTCACACGCAAATGTAACTTAAAAACAACCACAACATTTGAATCCAACGATAAAGTTGTTTCAACGAAACTACTTCTACAATTATCTTTCCCCACGCACATATATTATTACTAGCTAATTACTGCTAAAAACGAGAGTGATTCTGATTTCAACGTGGACCGGATTCTTTCAGTCATCGCTTATTGATTGGGCCTGCCTAAAATAAATGATCCAGTGTAATTAACAACAATGCATTTGAACCGTAATGATGCGTGATGTATAGGAACATCACTTGCACAGTAACTTGAATCATACATTAGATTTAACTGCCTTCATTAATTACAAACTACGAAACAAATATTTACAATGAATTTGAGCGATAATCGCAAACTAAACGGTGGGAAAGCTAATAAAACCCAGTTAAATAACTTTCAATGGATTTAGAAAAAAGCTTGAGTTTTACATCTTCAAGGTAGATAATAATGAATAATTATACAAACAAGTTATAAACAGAATTCCCCGCGGGGAAAGTGAATATTTGAAAACAAAATCTATTTGGAGAGTAAATAAACAACATGGTGGATAAATTAAGCGATAACTGTACTTAGCAATAGTATTTTGTGATTAGGTGAGAGGTAGTACAGCGTTGTCTTCTCCCAACTCTCGATATTCTCATTTGAACTAAGTACATAGGTACATGAAAAAGCCACTGAAATAGCATCATGGGGACCACGAATGTGAGCAAGAAAAGGTTACAGGTTTGTAAGGGTGGCAGTGCCCTCGTCCATCTCGGAATTGTAGCTGGAGTCTGAGACTGCGGAAGTGGCGCATTCAGTGAGACGAGAGGTGTCCCACACTTGGGCGATGGATGTGACGGGAGAAGCGTTGGAGCAACTGTCTGGATTGTTGTTGGTAATATTGTTGGGGCTGGATATGGAATTATGGAGGCCAACTAAGTTGAAAGCGTCGGGTTGCTGCGAGTTGATGTAACTGAGATAGGGCTGTTGCTGTTGTTGTTGTTGTTGCTGGATGTGCTGTTGTTGAATTTGCTGGTGTTGCATTTGGTAGTGGTTGTGGTGGTGCGGGTGCGGGTGCTGCTGCTGCTGTTGGTGCTGTACATAATACTGAAGTTGTTGATTCTGAGGCTGCGGTGCCGAGGGATGTCGCTGGAATTGCGTAGCATACGGCTGATTGGGATTTGGATTTTGATTCGGGTAGAATCTGTGGTGAGACATGGAACCGTGATTGGGATGATGCTCGGTGTACTGGGTCGAGTTACGAATGGTTGAGGAGCTGGAGATTCGGTTGGGGGAAGTGTCCCCTGGTGGGGCATAGTGATTGGTGTTGGTGCCTGAGTGACTGTAGGCATTGTTGTTGAATCCAAGCTGGGCATTAGCATAGTAGGCTGGAGGAGGGAGTTTGTAGTGTTCATTGTTGGCTGTGGATGCGGGGGACACGGAAGTGAGATGGTGGTTCTGCGGAGAGGAGTGCGTGACTGGCATCTGCTGCTGAATTGGCTGCGATTCCGGGGAGAATTTTGAAGTGATGGGGTAGTTGTAGGAGTACTCGCTTTTCTCGTCGTTGGCGGAGGGTGTGAGAGGAAAGGGAGCGGGAGTGACATTGACACCGGAGGAAGTGCTGACGTTGTTGAGGACGGGCGTTGTGACGCTGTGCATGCCGGCGGAGTGACAGGAGTGGGGAGACTCGCTGTCCTCGTTGCGAGTGGTGTCCGTCTGACCTCCGTCACTCGTGTCGTCGTAGTAGTGCTCGACTTTGACGTCGAGAGGTTTGGTGGGGACGGGGTGATGACAGTGATCGCCGGCCATGTTGAAGCAGGAAGGGTTGTTGGACAAGTCGGTGGGAGCTGGGAGTGCCATGTGAGGAGGGGAGGCGAGCGACTCGCGACGATGGACGCTGCTGCTGCAGTGATTGCTCCCGCCGTTCTGACTCGAGCCACCGCCACAGCCGTAATTGCTGCGAGAGGTGGATGCAGTGGGCGACGTCTTGCCCGCCTTATTGTCTTTCTTGTACTTCATCCTCCGGTTCTGAAACCAAATCTTTATCTGCCGCTCCGAGAGGCGCAGCGCCGTCGCCATTTCGATTCTTCTGGGGCGGCAAAGGTAGCGGTTCAAAGTGAATTCGCCCTCCAGCTCCACCAGCTGCACACTTGTATAAGCCGTTCGAGCTCGTTTTGTCGGGTTCTCTGCAAAAATCAACAACATTTCAATCAGTTTCATGAGAATGCTATGCTTAAAGATTGGAACCTTCTGGGTGGAGGAGGTATTAAGGACTGGCATGTGCATCTTTTATGAGAGAAAGACGTGAGTGTGAAGAAGCGGCTAAATGCTATGGATTGGTTGGTGTTTTGGATTCGGGTATTAAAGCTTACAACTACGGCAAATGCATACGCGCTCCCTTGGCTGAGCCAAGTTGGCTCTCCCGCCACCGAATTGATTCCCTAGCAATGTTTGTGCGGGACACGAAGAGCGACGGGGTGATATGTGGACGATGAGAAAGAGGAGCTGTGTTTCGTCCTGCAATCTCAGGTGGAGCTACGAAGGTGAGACGGTACATTGACGGGACACCCATGTGTGTTGCATTCAGCTCTGCCTGTACCTCGAACGACAGTGCGTGGAGCAGAGTAAGATTTTACCGACGAGTAGCAGTTCGAGACAAACACGCAACTGACTCATTTCCAAGTGGACGAGATAAGCTAGGAAATTAGGAAACTGCTCAGGTAGCACTCGTAGTTGGGGAATCAGTAACGTGCTCTCACGTCAAGCCAGAAAACGTAATTGTTCTCCTGACTGTCACAGCAACATCCGCCCTTCCTTCGAATCTCCGCATCCCTCCGTTCGTTCAGGCACAATCCCATGCTTTATCACAGCCTGCTCACTTTTGCACCTTCAGCCACCAAAGGGACGCCCAGCAACTCACAATCTCATCTCGAGCTGTTCGTGCTCATGAGAATATGCAGTAGTGTGTCATCACTATTCCTTGCCACATAAACAACTCGCACGCCGAATTTCAATTGCTCTCTTCCACACCCCGGACCCACCCAGTGCCAATCAGCACGGTGCTAAAAATAACATGACACTTAATTACGCGCTCCAAGATACCTGCTCTGCCACATCAATATTCCTCCGATTCAACCAACGATTGTTTGGGTACAGTTATTGATCCTACTTGTTTGTTTAACTTTGTCCTGCTCCTTTCTTATCTCGCCCTCCCTTACGCTCTTCCACTCCATCCCACCTAAATACGCAGTAGTACCGAGAGTGTCTACTCTCCCATAGCACACATTATAGCAATTGTTTTCATGATTTCAATGGGTTCGAATGCGCATCGCCAATGTCTGAAATTCAAAGGGCAGCCATTGTTCCTTCAGAACCGTCGTTTCGTCTTTGTCTCAGTCATTGATTCGCACTTGTTGAAACCATCATTGGCACACTGATCAAATCGGCTTTTTTCGAAACTAGAAAAATGCATGACTTTGTGAGAAAGCATTACATGTTTGAATTTGGTGGGCATTGCGCTGCATCATGTAAATTTAAGGTGTATGATGAAGACAGTGCAATGCTGGATTTTCCCACTGTTTTGTCATCGGGAATGGCACGAATTTGCTTGTTTCTCGTGCACTGTTGTCACTGGCACGTGTTGAGGATGTCCAGGAGTGAGAGTGAGCGTTGGTGTTGCAGTTGATGGAATCCTGTAGAACTGAGGACAGATTGCGAGACTGCTGCATGTTGCATTGCGGACTTGAGCTTTGGTCCCACAAGGAAGGGCAGTTAACGATAATTATAATCGTGTCGAGTTAATGACGGGGATTTCCTTGACGTTGCTTGTCTTTTCTTATCTTGTTGATCATTCGTAGGAGGAGAGCAATAATACAAGTGTTTTCCGAGTTGGTATCAAGCATTTCCCTAAACGCTCTCACAACGATTGAGCAATGGGTTTCAGAATGAATGAACTAATACCTCAAATATCTGTAGCAAACTTGGAAACGAAATCTCCTTTGCTTTGCTCGGGTCCATCCAGAAAATTCTCTGATTCCGGTTCAGTCCAGAATCTCATCTTCCGAGTCGTTTGCATAACTACAGAATTGAGAAATACGCAGAGTAGGACAAGGAACCTCGAGTATTACGAATCCGTGAACTCGTTGGCCTTCCAACTGCATCCTCATAATTTACGCTAAGGAAGTTAGCAAGAGTTTCTGTTGCAATTTCTATCAACCTTATCTTCCTTGTCCCTATCTTTTCTATCATCCCTGGTGTCCGAAGCAACATGTCGTCTGACAAATGTGCATTCCTGCCATCACTTATAACACTTTGATTTTATATGCATTGTGATTCCTTGCCGCTGCTGAATTTGTGGGAGGAAACGCTTAAGTTTCACTTGGAGTGAGAACTTCTGGGCATGGACTTTTCTAGAAACGCGCTTCTCGATGCTATTGGTGGGCTCACCATTTAGTGCATGTCGTTGGTGCTGATAAGGCGCGTTTCAAGATTAACATTTTGGATCGTTCATGTTTCACAGAATTGGTGCTCTTGTAATGACATGCATTGGCAGCAGATGAGAGGAATTTTCCACCGTTGTCCGGCACTTGAACAAACCAATAATCAGCAACACCATCGCACACTCTTTCTAACCTGCCCACTTTCACACACTTGAACAGACAGTGGCAAAGTCGCAGTTGCTCCTCGCTGGTTTAGCTCTTACTCAATATAATTATATGCTGCTTCCTAGTTCAGGTAATAAGAAAAGATGTGTGAAGGGAGCTATCAGTCCGTTCTGTGGCATGTGATGCGAGTGTGATTTTGAAATGAGTGAGTACAGGGAATGTGAAAGATTGCGGACAAACCGAAACGGAGGACTTGACTGATCCGTGATTTGGAAAGAAGCGGACGCTTGGGAAGGAGAGAAGAGAGGAGGGATGTTGGGGTATGAGTAACTTTGCATTAGCCCCAAAGATCGACTGGATTGACGGGATTGGAAGAGCTGTTTTCTAAACTGTGACTGTGACTGTTGGATTTCAGTGAAGTTTGCCTTGCATTAAACGCCCGCGTATGCAGGTATAGGTTGGGAAGAGCAAAAGATGCATATGCATTCTGCACCAGTGTACAGCATTGTTACTTTGGACTGCTTCTCGAGGGAACCGAAAATGATTAATGGCTATCTTGCTGTGCAAGGTCCCATTATGGTTTCTATTACACACAATACATACACTCTTGCATTACATTTCATCCTTTCAAGTCTCAGACGCTCCTTGACAGCCATTGGCAACTGTTTTCCACATTTTCACATTCTTCTCTCTCAGCCCTTCCACCGATCATAATAATCATTCGCATTCATAAACCATCGCCAATAGCGGCAATAGCACATTTCTACTTTCATGCGTTTCACACTTAAAACATGATGCAACCTCAGCCTTGTTTATCCACATGCATTGTAATTCTCCTCGTTATTATTTCCACATGCATCACACGCACCGCTCAACCACACCACGCTCCTACATGCATCAAACCAATCCACACCAATCTGTTCCACGTACTTCCTTCTCACCTATTCCGCTCTACTTAACACAAGATTGCGATTCGGGAGCTCGCTTCCCGTCATCAAATACCCACCGGCCTTCCTTCTGCGTTTTGCCACCTTCCCTTCCAAACCCAAATGCTAAGGGTGGGAAACACACGATTGACTATTGCGGGTGGCGTTTATTGTCATCCTACATACATGATGGCCTGGCTACAGCACGGCCAAGTTACCCTTCGCAAGGACGGCGACTTGAGTGAAGCCAGAATGTGGAGTGTGTAGGACTGACTATGAAAGCGGATAAGAAATCAATCACGAGCGAGTTGAAAGGCAGGCGTAATAAAAAGAAAATCATCTACGGAGAAAACATGTGTTTGTTTTCCTACTTAAGCAAGGAAGATGAATGTCGGCGTATTTATGCTCGGGTCGTGACCGCAGGTGAGTGCAGGGGTGTGGGGTGGAAGATGAGTAGCCGTAGCAGACACGACCTAAACGAAGCAACTGTTCATTCTACAATTCCAACTGCTTGTGCATGCTTCGGAGTTTCGTACACTTGATGCCAAGGAGTGTAGGTTTGTGGTTTGGAATAGATTCCCTCCGGCGTTTGAGTTCCCCAGATGGAGGGGAAGGTGAACGAGGACAAGAATCATGTCAACGAACGAAATAGCAAGGAGCCAAGTGCACGACAGTAGTTAAAATTAAGAAATGACTCGCGAATTCAGCACGGAAGGATAATGATCCCAGTGGTAAATGTCTAGAGAAATGTCTGCTCCGTTAAGTACACATGCTCCATTAATGAGGTCGATTTAGGAAAAGATTTGAAAGTGACGCAACTGCCAGTGAATAAGAGTGCAGACGTAAAATGTAGCCGTGCTACGCAAGTAGACGTAAGTGCAATGGAAGGATAATTAAATGGAACCTGCGAATGCAAACACATTGCATTTAATTACACTGGCATCCTCTCTATTACCTTCACCAGTGGAGCACATTGTGAGTGTTGTCCCAGGTTAAGGTTTCAACGGTGTAATCAGCAAGGCAGAGTAATGACAATAATAAGCCAGTGTAATCTGTGCTGCGGCGAGAGACGCACGTCGTGTCTGTCATTAATCGTGGACCGGCAGTGGGTTAGAAATGCATTAAAGACGGAGCAGTTGGGAGTGAATTGATGAAATGAAGTGAGTGTGAAGAGGAAGAGGAGTTTATGAATGGAGGTACGTACTTGAAGTGTTTTTACCTTGCGACGAGGAGGCTGGGTGCTGCGCTTTGTGGTCCAGGGGCAGGACATGTGACGGAGACGTGCTTCCGTTGTCAATCCAGGCGGGAAAAGCGGGTGCATCGTTGATCCCGTGCGTTGAGTCCACTTGTCCATGATGAGGTGGAAACGGCGGCATGTATTTGTGTTCGAAAGGACCGGGGAGTTCTGCTTTCACTGCCGCAGCTCCGATGATGCCCGTGTCAGTCATGCACCAGTGGGATGCGTGGTTGGGACTGCAGCTGTGATGAGGATTCGGAGTGTACACGGAGAAGTCCGGAGTGTATTCGGCCATGTCAGTGGACCCACCGGACGCCATGGGCAAGGAGCTGTGATTGAGTTGGAGGGCAGGACTGCTGTGGAGACCGCTGTTGGTGCTGAGACTGGAGCCGGAGGAAGCGGAGGTGAGGTACAGGTCCGAGATAGACACGGGGATGCTGGCGGAGCTGAGTTGTGGTTGTTGTTCCAGTTGTTGCTCGTCCGCAGGACTTCTCTTCGGTGTGTGCATGGCGGCTAAAGTTAGGGAATCTACAAGTGGACTTTGCTCACCCACTTGTCGTATGTTCCGGTCGAGCGGTGCGTGCGTGTGTTGCTCACTGATTTGCTGCTGCTGGAGTTGGTGCTGCTGCTGGT
>JAAXYX010005152.1:0-11280 GCA_036851915.1 Ptenothrix huangshanensis | reverse complement strand
GTTTTTAAAAAAAGCCTCTAGCCTAGCCTCTTAACTTTAATTTTGGTAGGTATGCCTACTGCCTAGCCTATTTTTAACATTTTAAACCATGCACCCTACCCTTTTTTTTTTTCGCCTGCCTACAAGGCTAGGCGGTGAGCTTTGACAGAGCCAATTTAATTTGAGGGTACTCATTAATTGGACCTCCCTCCAATTCAAGTACAATAAATTTGTTTCGTTTCCAAGGTTTACCAAAAAGTTTTAGTAATAACGCTGATGACTTACTTAAAATGGAAAAAACCAGTTGTGATTTGTACAAAAATTAGACTTAAAATAGACAAAAAATGCAAAAAATGTATTCAACTATACTATAATGCAGCGACGATTTGAAAAAAAAAAGATTAGCATTTTTGCTATGACGTGAAATTTTTCGGAATTGACATTCTATTTTTTTACATAATTGTTTGTATTCTCTAAAATTCATTTATTATTAAATCCTTGTTTGTATTGTAACAATTATTGTATGCCTAGCTTAAAAAATAATTCATGAATGAATGGACTTTAATTCGTTCACGTTCACGCTAAAATTGCGAAACTGCATTGCAATTTCGCTTTACTTGCTTGGATTTTGGTTTGGTTGGATTCATTTAGTTATAGTCTGAATCTGACATAATATAGAAATGTTTTAATTCGTTCGAAATTGTATATAACGTAGTTAAATTGTAGGTTTAGAGTTAGAGTTTAGATTAGAAAAGGTTAGAGTTCACTGAAAGATCCAAATCCAAACCAACTGTAATATTTTGATTATGATTCAAAATTTGTGATTACTATTGTAATTGTAATTGGAGTACCAATGTAAATAAATCATTTTACGTTCTCTCTTTCGTTGAAAGGGGAAATAATAATAGCAATAAAAACATCATAGTAGTATTTATTCATTATTTATCGAAGATTACACATTACCGAGTTGGTGGAAATTGTAGCGTTAAGAGATATTAGGTAAATTAGATCCAAATTTGACAGATGACTAGAAGATTACTGTTGTAATAAGTGTAATGTGTAATGAGATTTTTATGAGCAAGACCAATCTCAAGAGCAATAGAGTGTATATGTCGAAGGCCGAAGGGAGGATGGACGTAAGTAAAAAAAACTAACTATATTACTAAACTAGCTATAGTGATGGTAATATAAATAATATAAAGTAAGAAGTAGAGTTAATAAAGTTGCATCCACGCAAATGATGCAATTTCATCCAGGCAAGATATTTATGTAGATTTATCGTCACGACACATCAACATCCAAGGGTTCAATTGGATTGGAATGAAAGAAAGAGTCACAGGAACACGAAAATACTAGGAGGTCTTAATCTTTCGCGAGTGCTTTATGCCAGCGCCAGCAGAGTACTAGTAGCTAGAGTAAGTTTGATAACTAATTCCAGTAATGCTAGCATATAATTACATCGAAAATAAAAGCCAGAAGAACAGAATAACAGAAGCTATGGCCATGCCTCATGCCATGTCATAGCTATTAGTCCGAGTTGGGTTAGATAATTACAAAGAAATATGACTCAAAACACAACACGTTTTAGTAAACGTACGAAGTTCGTATCGTACTACGACCAGTTCCTACTACAGTACAGTACTAGTAAAAGTTGCCAAAAGCTTGCAAAAATTTCGTAAAAAGTCTATGTCTAGATGGATGTGGCAATAATGGCAATGGCAAATGGATGGTATGGAAAAATGGAAATAAAAATGGAATGACTGAGACTGAGAGACTGACTAGTGAGATTGAATTCACTATTCACTGAAACTGAAATCTCAAATAAATAAATGACTTGACTGTTGACTTGAGCTTTGAGCTAGTTGAGCTGGTGTAAGTAGTTTAGCATTGCAGGTGCGCTCCTTGGCTTTGCCTTGGCAAGTAGTATGGAGCTTTGAAATTCGCTATAAGGAATATAAGTCGGTGTCGGTGGGTGTAGTGGTGTGTGGTGTAGTGTACAGATACAGAGAGTGGAAGTTTAGTAGCAATCGCATACATGTTCGGTGCTGTTACTGGAGACTGGAGAGGCTAGGCGAATTGCGGTTGCGAGTTCACTTTCAAGGCACTTTCAGGTTTCAGCCAGCTTTGGTTTTAACTCTCATTTTACATCAATTCTCCAGCAGGATTCGCAATTTCCAGAAGGAGATTAATCCAACTCTTTTTTTTGTATTCCTTTCCTCGTCTCAGACTCAGAGTATGAGGAATGTACATGTTTAAGTAGAGCTGGAGCTGGAGTTGTTCTTGTTGAAACTGAAACTGCAACTGCAAAAGTCCTCTTCTCGTCTGGAACCTGCAACGAGCTGGAACTGTTTCCCTTTTTTATTATCCAACATACCGTCAAAAACTAATACTAGTACATTGTGTGTGGTCTAGTAGGAATGAGTAGTTGCGTAATTCTAATCTATCAGAACCAATTATTATAGGCATTAGCCAAGTTAATCTGGTACTAGTCAGTAGCCAATTTGCAATTCAGTCTCATTTTTATTGTTCTGTAGATCTACATGTAAGCAGATTGTTCCTTTCGTTTCTTCTCCTTCTCCAGAACGCAAACCAAACCAGCACAGAGCCACATCCATCAACTACAGCGACAACGACTGCATTCGATTTCATATTATGGGACAAAGTTCAACGTGCAGCATTCAGCATTCAACTCAACACTCAAAGGATTGCTAGTCTTACTTAGTTATAGGGTTCTTCTAGGGTTGCGTTGCTGTTGGTAGAAACTATTAGTGTTATTGTTAGTAGTTTCCACAAATTCAAGTCAGCGTTACATTTTTATAATTTTATTTGTAATAGTCAGGTCAGCATTCGGATTCAAATTTTAAATCCTCTTTATTTAAAAATTAACTTATAATTGTAAGTTTCGAATAAGTCAGGAGTTTCGAATTTGACTTTCGATTACCTGACACCTGACAGTTGAGAAAGTAGGCTAATTTTAAATCGAGAATTTGTCATTTTATATCTTAGATTGTTGTTAATGGAGTACTTGAAGTGGCATACAGTTGAATTGTATGTCGTGTGTGCTATTAGATTAGTTTAATAGAATCAAAATTAGGATAGGATTGTCGAGTTTTGAACATGTGTCATCGTCATCATCGTCTTCAACCCAATCGTCGTATAGTCATCTGTAGAGACAAATGAAAGTTCTTGTACTGTACAGTTGCAAAATTAAATTCAAAAGTTTCAAAATTTCCGCAAACATTGCAAACATGAATATAAGTTAAATAAATAGTGAGAACGTAAAACAAAACAAAATTAGCAATGTCAAGTGCCGGATTGCTTGATGCTGGGGATTCCAGTGGGATGGGTCGGATGGGGTCCAGATCCGATAATAAGTGTCGTGTCATCAGGTTGAATGCTCAACAAGGGGAGAAATTTAATGGGAATCGGATTTCCACTGCAAAGTACTCATTTTGGTCCTTCATACCATCTTTTCTATTTGAACAGTTTCGACGATATTCCAATATCTTTTTTCTCTTAATTGCCCTTCTTCAGGTGAGAATTTCGTTCTAATTTTTCGTTGTAATTTTATTTGTGTCAGTGGGATTATTTCGTGCTGCCTCATGGACTAAGCATCATTAATTTATTATTAAGTGGTTACCACCACTTGTAATCAAAGGGTTATGATAACGTGTGATTTTGCTATATAAATCCTTTTATCGTTGTGTATATTCCAGCAAATTCCGGATGTATCTCCTACCGGTCGATATACTACTCTAGTACCTCTGATATGTATTTTGTCTGTGTCAGCTTTAAAGGAAATCGTTGAGGACATTGTAAGTCCATTATTTGCATGTTACTGGGTATTACGTGCAAAGGTGCTTCGTATTTGAGATTGAGATTTATTGAATGATAACAGTTTTCGTGAATCGGTGACTAAGGGCAGTAACTTTTGATTGGCTACGGTGAAAAGCGTTATTGTGCATAGCTGTCATTGATCTTCATCTTTATTTTTTTGTTTTCACGAATTTATAGAAACGTCACACTGCTGACTCTGAAATTAACAATCGAATAGTTGAAGTACTTAAGGACGGATACTGGCAATGGGTGAAATGGAAGTCGGTTGGTGTTGGAGATTTTGTCAAAGTTCACAATGATACATTCTTCCCTGCTGACCTAATATTATATTCTTCTAGGTAAGTGCTACCCTGTAAAGATATATATATTCTATCACTGCCTGTACATGACATCTACGTCTTTATGGCGAATCACGGAATATTGGCCGCCGAATAAAATGGCCGCCTCACACATTGGCCGCCGAACGAATTAGCCGCCGGATATAATTTCCGTCGAGCATTTTGACCGCCGAACAAATTGGCCGTCAAACAAAACTGCTTATTTTACGCTGCTCATATACAAACGGCCTATGTTTAATATGCTTAATTTTTTCGGCAGTCAAAATGCGCGATGGCCAATATGTCATGTGGCTAATTTTTTTGACGACGAATATGTGCGGCAGCCAGTATGTTTTTTGAGGCGGCGGCCAATATCCCGGATACCCTTTATGGCTCTGCTCGTGAGCAGCAGTGACTTTTCAGTCGTTTTCTTCTTTTAATGAAACTTAATTATAAATTATACTTAAATAAGTATCTAGGTATGATTCAAATATTAATCTGGTGATCAAAAAATAATGTGTGATCGGTTTACTGTTACTGCTAAAGTGCTAGTAGTGAAAAAATTCACGGTGGTGTTTTTTATTTCAGTGAACCTCAAGCGTTGTGTTACGTTGAAACGTCAAATTTAGATGGTGAGACTAATTTGAAAATTCGACAAGGAATACCTGAAACAGCAGTTTTGTTAGAAACCAAAGACCTGACGAACTTATCCGGATATATGGAATGTGAGCAGCCTAATCGTCATCTATATGAGTTCGCAGGAAAATTGAAGCTCGGCACTTATGAGTAAATCAGAAAAATACTACCTACTTCCAGTGGCGCAGAAACCTCAAATGTTCCGGGGGGAACAAAGTACATACTTGTATACATAATATGTACTCTGACACTATAACTTTACAATTAGAATTACTAAATAATTCTAGATAATGCCTCCTGTGTCCCTGGTTCCTGCGTCACTGCTACTTCAATAAGTACCAGTATTTAGTGAATACTGTGGAATATAACTACTTGTTATGTAAGTAGTTGTTATGTTATACTTGAATGGGAAATATGTATTGTAGGGATTTGTCATTGGGACCAGATCAGCTACTGCTTCGTGGGGCTAAACTGCAGAATACAAATTGGATTTTCGGCCAAGTTGTCTACACGGGCCATGAAACAAAGCTGATGAAGAATTCAACTGCAGCTCCGCTTAAAAGATCTACTGTGGACAAGCTTACAAATAATCAGATACTCATGCTCTTCATTTTACTCCTTGCAGTTTCATGTGTGTCATCAATCTTTTCGCATTTTTGGAGTAGTACTGAAGGAAGCGGTGCCTGGTACATTCAATTAAAAAGTAAGTCGTAATCACTCTGAATTTCGACTGCGCACAATTTTCCAATTTACCCGTTCCAGTTCGTACTTTTAACTGACGTTTTTCCGCTACAAGATTAAGTTTAAAATCATTTAAATAGCAAAACATTTTGAGTGCTATCTGTAAATAAGTGTAATTTTTAGGGATGCCGCGAATAGTGAATTTTTCTATTCGCAAATAACGAATATTCGCGGCCAAGTATTCGCGAATGTTCGCGAATATTCGAAGTATATAGTTATTAATACGGTATCATATGCACACTAAACTACATCGCACCAAAACCGTGAATGATCGTTTAAATGCGATTTATTAACATTTACATATGAAATTCCAGACTCTATTACCTACCTTAGTTTACATTTTTTACTTAATCCTGCATTCCCTGGTCCTCGTTATTTAATAAAAAGTGGAACAATTGTAAACATATTTTTATTCCTTTACTACACTAATACAAACATTGGGATAAGTGAGTAAAACTAGCGTAGTAATTCCATAACATAAAATGCCCAATGCACTTAACGCATTTTGAAAATTCAACCATGGTACAAACTTGTTTTTCAGTACTTGCTGGTAAGACAATATACGCAGAAATATCTAGCGCCCTGGCACAGACTAAAAAGAATTAGTTAAGAAAGCGTTTTACCTATTTTTTGTATAAACGTAAGTGCGTACTCAGAATATAGTTTAACAAAAACAAGTTTTTCAGTGAATATTTTACAAACTTAATTCAATTTGAAAAAAAATGGATTTTATCTCTTTAAAAACATCATTTCTTCTCTTTTTGCAGCTTTTTGTCACATAATTTTGACAAATACTAACGAATACCAGATATTCGCGAATATTCGTTATTCGCTGCTGTAGTATTCGCTTCGCGAATAGTACTGCAAGTACGCGAATATTCGCGAATACGAATAATTACGAATATTCGCGGCATCCCTAGTAATTTTTCCCACTTTTATTTTCAATAGTTTACACGGTTTATTTGTTTGATTGCTTCAGATTTGGACGGAACAGAATTTGCATTCAATATGCTAACATTCGTAATTCTTTACAATAATCTCATTCCTATATCGCTGACTGTTACCTTAGAAGTTGTCCGTTTCATTCAGGTAAGTGTGTTTGCAAGTATAATTAAAATCGAATATGCAACGGAAATGGATGTTTCTGGCTTTACATGTTCCAGATGTAATTGAAGCATTGCAATTATGTAAATCCATTTTATCTGTGGTTAGGCAATGTTCATCAATCGAGATCTAGATATGTATCACGAAGAGTCCGATACACCAGCCACAGCAAGAACATCCAATTTAAATGAAGAATTAGGACAAGTAATCTATTTAATAAAATAATAATCAATATCAGTGCAATATTATTATTATATTTTTTTTATTATTACATATTATTATTATATTATTATTATGGAAGTGTTAGCCTGACATCTTATTTTAGAACTTGATAAATTCAACTCAACTCATATTGAGCTTTGATCTGCTTCTGGTGGTCCATTTTAACTAAAGGTCATACATCAGATAAAGGTATTAGCAGTTTAGTAACAAAGGACATGGTAAACTCGTCTTATGGAAAAATGGTTATTGATTGTTTGTCAAAACATTTTATCACCACGTACAGTTTTTGTTTTTGACGCTGATCATTTTTGTCTATCGCATTAAAAGATCTAGCCGTTGGGATTCGAGATAATCGGGGTTGTTAACAAGTTGACCCAAAATTAGCATGTCCAGGTGCTACCTTTGACCTCAAATATCTCGACTCCCAATAGTCAGAGTTGTGTAATGCAATGAACAAAAATGATGAGCATAAAAAACTGTACTACATACTTGAAAGTAATAATTTTGGAACACAAAAATTATTTTGAAGACATGACCCTTGTAATCGAAGTTTGAAGTAAACCATGCAAAACAGTTTCAAAAATGCTAAATGGTTGTAGGTGAATTTTTTTTATTTTAAAAATAAACCTCTTACAGACTTATTTTGAACCAGACATTGTTTCCAAGGTATAGGCAAAAGAAAATACCATACGTGCATAGTACAATATCACAGCAGCCGCAACTCGATCGAAAAATTTGCATTTAGACTGTTAATAAAAGGAAACTGATCAAAACTCAATATAGGCCTTAAACAGTATACAATGACTAATTTTCATAAATGGATACAGTTTACTAAATCGGAGTTTACATTTTGTAGGTGAAATACATTTTTTCGGACAAAACTGGAACTTTAACGAGAAATGTGATGGAATTCAAAGGATGTACTGTAGGTGGAATAATGTATACACCGGAGCTGCTTTTTGAAGAGAATAATTTACTTTTGCAAAATTTGTCATCTAAGCATAGTTCTGCATCTGATATCAAAGAGTTCCTGACTCTATTGGCTGTGTGTCATACAGTTATACCCGAACGTGAAAGCGGTCAGTTGATTTATCACGCTGCATCTCCTGATGAGCGGGCCTTAGTGTACGGAGCAAGCAGGCTAGGTTACGTCTTTGAAACAAGGACTCCAAGTTACGTTGTTGTGAATGCCCTGGGAGACGAAGAACAGTATGAGATTTTAAACGTCCTTGAGTTCACTTCCACACGCAAGAGAATGTCAGTGATTGTCAAATCTCCAGATGGAAAAATACGACTGTATTGCAAAGTGCGTGTTTTCTTAAAATGCTAAAATTGTAATACCTATAAATGACTGATGGCACGATAAATTCTTCATGCGTTAAGTTATACTTATCATTGTGGTATTTAGGGCGCAGATTCGGTATTATACGAAAGGCTTTCTGACAGACTAACGTCAGAGAACGTTAGAAACTACACCCATTCTCATTTGGAAGAATTTGCAACTCAAGGTTTAAGAACTTTATGCTGTGCCGTTGCTGAGATTTCAGTGCAGACATACGAAGTAAGTTGTAATAACTATTTCTCATTAAGATTCATCATCATGCAAAATCTAATATCACAATCTCGACCTCCGTCCATATTTCTCACTTCTAAATCAAGAGAAAGCACTTACCGCAAAACCCCTAATTATAGCCTGCTTCTAAAGATAGCCGGCCTCTTAAGGTAGCCGGGGAAATCATGCAATTGAGTTATTGAGTATAAAGATAGCCGGTGTCAAATATTTTGTTAGTATTATCGATGATCGGCACCTGCACACAGTTACTGGACCATGTTACTTCAAGCATAAATCATCCCTGTAATAGAGTTTAGAAGAATCACGATAAATAATAAATAAATAATAAATATTGTAATGTGAGCTCAGTGACAATAATACATGGAATGAATCCCGTATCTGCAGCTTGTCACTATTATTAGTTTTTTGACAAGCAAAGTTGTATTGCTTCCAAAGGGTGTAATTTATTACTAGGAGTAAGAAATAGAATTGTCCTGTGCAATTACTTACTATAATTATGAAACATGGATATTTACTGATGAAAAAAATGGAAAACATAATAGCACATTTTACATTTAAAGTATAGGAATAAAACATCCTTTATGCTGATATGTAATTAGCATATTTGAACTTTGAATAGTAATATGTAGGTACTATTTGTCAAAGTCTTTGTTTCTCTTTTGTGATCTCAGGAATTAGTTGTATTATTAGAACGTCGACAAATTGAGCAATAAAGATTCGAATAAGTCAAAAACATTTTAATGTGCATATTTTTTAAGTTAGCTAAAGGTAGTCGGCCTCTAAAGATAGGGTAGAAGATGCAATATTTCCAATGGTAGTCGGGGCTATAATTAGAGGTTTTACGGCAGTTACGATGCTACCATTGAATGCGATCATTGCATTTTAGTTTCAATCATCCTTTGCCAGTGACGCAAATTTTAACTGGTTTGAATTTCTATTAATCAACGTTTCTGATTTAGGAATGGCGACAGATTTTCCACAAGGCCTCAACTTCAGTTCAAAACAGGGAGCTAAAATTAGAGGAAGCCGCCAATATGATTGAGACCAATCTTCAACTGTTGGGTGCTACTGCGATCGAAGACAAGCTGCAAGATATGGTAAGCGCTTTGTTTTTTAAATAAATAATTTTCAGTGGTGCTCCATACGGGTAGAGCTGTATCCGGGTGTACTTGGGTACTGGTACGGGTCCGGATATAACTTTACTGTACCCGGGTACAGGTACAGGTGTTGAATTAACAAAGTGATGCCAAAGGCCGCGCCTTTTTGAAAATTTTAGGAAGACATTGAGAATTTTTCTTGTGCATTTTGCTTCTAGGGCTAGTTCACTACAATTTCTTGTCGTTTAATGTATAATTCTATACTTAATATAAAGTATGCAACTGTATAGGTGTTAATAATTACTGAAACTTTGATTTGCATAATAATCCAGTTTTAAAAGTTGTCGAATTACTCACAGAACATTGTCTTGACCCAGACTAGCAAAATTTGGAATATTGAATATACAGTGAAACTTCGTTATAACGACGGCCGTTATAACGTCATTTTCGCTATAATGACACGTATAAACGTCCCCGTCAAAAAGCCTATGCCTTCCCATGTTAAATTTGCGGTTATAACGTCACTCTTTATAACGACATTCTCGCTATAACGTCATGCTGCAGCCTGCCCCACAGCTGCATTCACGTTTAAATTGGAAACCTTATAACGTCATACATGTTTGGTTTGCACTTACCTTTAGATGTCATATATAATTAAACATTTACAAGTAAAATGAACTTGTTTATAATGCAGTAATTACGTAAAATGGAATAAAGTTAGATTGTCCTATGTTAATGACCAAGAAACGTAGTTTAGTGCAACGATTAACTTATGCTAGTGTGTCCAGATATTGTTATGCTAAAAATAAACTTTCATTGATATAGACAATTGTGCTGTGACGATCAACATGAGACAATGTACGTCAATTTAACCTCCCATTACTGCTGCGTTTAAATATAGCCATGCAAATCAAGTGTATTCTTTCTTGAACTCTTTGGGAAAGGTTTTACATTAGAAAAGATAAATTAGTGTCGATACAAAACTAAGAAGAAAACGAAGAGCTTATTTTAATCTTTATATAATACAATAAAGCGTCTATTGATTTTCAAAAACACAGTTACTGTACCACGTATTGCATTTTCATCTCCAATCGTATAGTTAATTATGTAACCGAACGTAGCATCCTATAACGTCTGGACTGGACGTTACAGTTCATAACGTCACTTCTCTATAACTATAACGTCCAAGAAAATCGGTCCCGTGAGGTGTCGTTATAACGAAGTTTCACTGTACTTGGAATTCACACGTATTGATTGTATTATATTTAATATTTCGCTATTTTTGCTTTAGTTTTTATGCACGCACATACTACGTACCTGGGTACCTATAATCTCTCTATTATCTCTATTATCTATGGGTTCTCTATTATATCACACTGAAATGTGCTGACGAAAAGTTGCGTTAATGCAACTAGAACCAGACCCGGTGTCGCTTACACTGAAATATTAATTCTAGCACGCACAAATATGCTTGAAGGAACGCAAATACAAAATAGCGGAATAGCGAAATATGAAGCGGAAAACGCTTACGTGACTAAACTCAAATGGGGAAATGTGAAACCAGTGCATGATCAATCATAGACAGACCTTTGTACCTAGGTACATACATACCGTAAATGTTCGATTAATTGCCCCGGCAATTATTCTTTTTTTGTTCTCGCCGCCCCGGCGATTAATCAAGACCCGGCAATAATTCAAGCCCGGCGATTATAGTTTGCCTTAGGTTTATTCGATATAAAAATATCTCAAGAATTAATACATCAGGCTATAAAAT
>JAAXYX010005151.1:0-11283 GCA_036851915.1 Ptenothrix huangshanensis | reverse complement strand
TGGCTGTATTGGAATCAAAATGCCTGTGTAATTAAAAGAAAAGTGCCTAGGTACTTCATATAAACTACCTAGAAGATGGAGTTAGGTACTTTGGACTCGTAAATTAAATGAAGACAAAATAGACAAAGAAGAGCAAAGATGAAATTGAGAAGGATTTTACAAATGTAGCTTACCTGTGGCATGTAGCCAACTCTTTTCCCAGGGACACCACTGGCGGGGTTTCCGGGTCTAGCACCGAAAATCCGTATTTCTCCACGGTCCAATCGTCTCATGCCTACTGTGCATGCCAATAAAGTCGTTTTCCCACAACCACTAGCTCCCAATAAACTGTATCTGCAAGTCAAAATGTGAACATACTTTTAGCAAAAGTGGCTATAAAAACATAATTAAAAATAGGCAGGTACAACTAATTTCTGCATCTTGATTCTTAATCTCCTTTGGTGTGCTCATTATTATTATTGCTGGTTTTGAGTTTTGGATATCATTAAGGTAACTTTAGGTATCAGCATCGCAAACAATAATTGTAAAAGTTAGACGAGTAGAAATCNAATTTCTGCATCTTGATTCTTAATCTCCTTTGGTGTGCTCATTATTATTATTGCTGGTTTTGAGTTTTGGATATCATTAAGGTAACTTTAGGTATCAGCATCGCAAACAATAATTGTAAAAGTTAGACGAGTAGAAATCTTGTACTTGCACTCGTACGACTTAGCCTCTGAGACGTAAAACTATTCATCTGAGCACGATGCTCTGTAGAACATACGTAAGTACATTGATAATGGCGCAGAAAATGACAGTGAAATTGGTAATAATTCTTATTACAAAACTGTAATACCTCATTTGTATGTCGACAGTTCTAATTCTTAAAAAGATACTTCTACTCAACTCATGTAACCAATTGAAAGTTGAGTCTTCCAATCCAACTCATAGCCAGGCTGAAGCGTGTTGTTAGTAGACTATACATATACGCATACCACACACATTGCCTCCACCGTTCTGCACATTCTAATCCGATTGAAAGTTGCAAAGATTTTTACTCGCTAATTTTCTACCATTCATAATTGTATACATCGATAAAAATTAATTCTTTAAGGTATAGCTAAAGCGAATGTCTAATTAACCTTAGTGTAACAGCTAACTAAGCAATAGGACACTGATCCAGAGAAACATCCTTCGTTACTGAGCATTGTAGAAGAATCAACACCGATGCAAATTAAATTTATTAATTGTTATCATAAATAGAAATTTCAGTTGCGATTCTAAGCAATTTTACCTAACAGGCGGGCTTTCCCAAAACTTCAAAACGGGTGTCGTAAAAATCATAAAAGGTGCTTTTATAATGCATTTTCAAAAGATCTCTAAAATCCCACACAGGCAACCGCTTGCTTCGCCTGACCCTAGAATCGCTACTAATATCATAAACAACTTATCTTACGCTTCCTGACTTTTGGATACACAATCAAATTATTACTGTGCTCAGGAGTGTAATAAACGTTCAGTACAGCGTAACTACAGACCGTGTGCTGTTTAAATAACAGAAAATTAAAACGCTCCTGACAGGTTAACATCTCAAGAACTTCTTGGCAAACGGGGGTCAGCCCATTTTTGGCAACATGAGATGATTTAGGTATTAATTCGAATGCTATGAACTAGATCTTACTTCAGATAAAATAATTAGTAGCTTTCAAAAATCAATATGTATGTATGTAACTATCATAAATATTACCAAGAAGACTATTTTCTCAAAAGGAGTTCAGTCGATCCATGGTTTTTTGGAAAACATAGTTATGTCCATCCGCTTTATGAAGTACTTGGAACTATAACTATAATTGTTTCAACAAAACGTGCAACCGTGTGCAAATACATGCTCGCGATTTCACAATGTCCCGAACCCATTGTAGTATTCGGTTTTTACTCGTTCACATAGTTCACACCTGCCATTCTTCAGTATCAAGTTTTACATTAGCCCTATTTTATTAGTCAATTATATTGAGGTGCCAGTTCCCATTTAAAATGTGGTTTTTCTGGAGAGAACAAATTAGTGCTTTAATATTTTTTTATTAGAGGTATGCTCCAGTAACTGTGAAGTTTAAATCACGCCCCACGTAATTTCCAATTCTAAAATGTTATCTTAGTATGGAACTCCATAAGATATGTCTTGTACCCTAACAATCAACAGCGATCAAAGACGATCAACATCGACCTAATAGTATTTAGCGGCATTCAATATCTCAATATCTCTTCAATGCCATTTCGCGCTTTATACGACTACTTATTCGCTGCAATATTGACAGCGCACAGAATTACGCAAAATATCGTTACAGTAAGGCAATAAATACTGCTATTATAAAAATGAAAATTCAACCGTTAGCACTGAAACTATTACTATGAACTTCGAAGTTCTACTAGGCAGTTCGATGGTTAAAAATTTGTTTTTTCAAAGGTCACTGGTGATAAGTTCCAACTTTAAGACTGGATAAACTAGACCCAAAATTCAACTGCCGACAATTTTTTAAAGTACCTACTTAATGTTGCACCAGTTTAGTTTCTGCTTTGCAGCGAAAATTGTTGTTCCTGTAAGATGACATCGAAAGGACTTAACACCTTTTGCCAAAAAACTTTAATTAAAGTAAGATCGGCGTTCAACAGCATAGACGTTCATCTTGGATTTTAAAATTAATCTGTTTGGTTTTTAAAAAATCAAATGCTTGCTTACATACATGCATTGATGCAGACAAATTACACAAATGTTGGTAGAGATTAGAGCTGTGACGCTCATCTTGGATTTTAAAATTAATCTGTTTGGTTTTTAAAAAATCAAATGCTTGCTTACATACATGCATTGATGCAGACAAATTACACAAATGTTGGTAGAGATTAGAGCTGGACTAGGCAATGACTTTGATGCAATGAAAATGCACAGTTGGGGTGTCTGTTGCCTGCATACGTTAAGCGGATGGGCTAATCGTCCTAAGCTCTTACAAAATAAATATATCTACCAATCTACCTAAATGTTAAACACCAAGTTGATAGTATTAAGACCTAAAAGGGATTAAAGTTACAACTATCATGTAATACAGGACAGTCCCTGTGACCGTAATGGTTAGGGTGGTGGTGCAATGATAGAAAAGAAATTATACTTGGCTGTGCTCACCTTACCACCAGCATCACGCTCACCAGCTAGCAATTCCTCATTCTTTACGTGAGCAATTAATTAGAATTAAATTTTTAAATGAATGTAAATCAGTAATAATATTACTCGTGCAATAAACATAACCTAGCAACTCTTATTTTAAGATTTAAGTACACTAAGTGTACTTAGGTACTACCACTAAAAGTCCAAGAATGGATGGAGCAAGACGTACATGGTGCGTGGGATGTCTACAAATTTCATAACATTGCCCCATAGGCTAGCTTTTGACTTTTTCATTCACGCAAACTGAATTCGCGTCTGCTGAATGACTTAGTTGTGCTTCTAAAAACATATGCATGCAGCTTATTCCGTTAAAATTAATACGACACCAGTCTGTTTCGTATTGAATCCCAAGAAGTATATTGAAGCTGTACATTACTTTTCCTTACTTCTTTATTGAGAATCTGATATTTGATTTATGAATTCGTAAAGCAGTTACTCGTACGTGATACATACAGTCAAAAAGGGAAGTTTGTCTAGATAGCAATGGTTATAATAATAGTTATTATTATTTTAAGTCCAAATATCCTTATGCTTCATGTCATACATTTGTATCTTTTACACTACATTTGCAGAGTAGAGAAAGGAAGTACTGTTGTACTGGGGCATTGTTTAAATTTATTTTTAAAACGATATGCACAAACTATGCAATTGCTATGGCTATGCAATTATACAGCTATCGATGCTACTCCTTCATTTGAAGCTGTTTTAGTCACGTGAAGTGTACCTATACTAACACTAAGCAGTTTAACATTAAGATGGAAACACGCGCTCCCAGAAGACCAACCTTGTCGTCATGTATTGTCTACGCTAAAATTTGTTATGGTGGACTACAAATCATTATTTATACTAATAGCTTGGCAAACGTTTCACAGCAGGGAGCTACGTATGTACGAGTGCCTTAGATAAAAATTCTGGCTGCTTCATTGACGTGACTCGTGACTCTAGCCATCAGATTGAATCGGCATGTAGCAAGACAGACAGTAGACAAGACTTTCTACTGCTCACCTTACAGTTTTGCTGTGCTTTAGTACACCGGACAAGCCTTATCGCTACCCTACTTTAATGTATATATAGTTTACAAATTATATTAACTATACACATTAACCATTGGGCTTTTGGACCCCTCATATCATCCTATTAAGCACAACATAAGTGGCTAACCATTAATTTACAACTTATAATACCCACCCACCCTACAAGTGATATCATTTATGGATCATACAAAAGTATTGAGGGTTGAAAATTATAATTATAGCTGTATTATTATGTAATTATGCATTTTAGTGCTAAATTATTATCCAAAACACTAGGATCTACAATAAAGCATTCAGTAGTGCGGATTGTACGAGCTTCTGGTGTAATAACTATTAATTATTATCTCTATAGTCATAAACTTTAAAACGAGATAAAGCAAGAAATACATAATCTCGAAAGAAATCGTAATCACAGTAATTTGTTTGTACCCATACATAAATGTAGTATTTTCTAATTATATAATAATAATTAAAACAGAAGTAACTAGGAATAATAAAGGAGTGCTTACATTGTGCCTTCTGGAACGGTCATGCTAAGATTCTGAAGAACTGGCGTGACACGTTTTCCCGATCCATATTGCTTCCATGCACCTCGTACCAGCACCGCCATTCTACGGGGCGGACTGGCTGCTACCACCGTATTTGACGGTTTTGCTTCCGTATTTGCAAGAGGAGGTGACATGTTTTCTCTGGCTGCTTCTGGGTCCTCTCCGAGGTTGTTATTCACGTACCTGAGGAAAATATCAAATAGATTTACTTTCGTGCCCCAAATAGTTTCATTTGTGTAATTAAGCAACTTGGAGTCAATTACCATTAAATTAAACAATATAATTTTACAATAGAAAAAGTCTGACACGAACTTTAAATTTAAAACTAACCAGCTATTTCTCATTTTTAATGTTTAATTTGATCATGTATTAAAAATCCATTGAAACTTAATTAATTCGAACGTCCAACTAAAATAAGCTTCCTAAAAATCGTACGCAATTAAAACGACTAAATTTGTAGTATGTTCGTCACTTAGTATGGAGCACACCGTTTGAAACAGGAAACACAAATTTGAAAAGTTCAGTCCGACAAAACTTTACGTAGTAACTTTATTTTGGTAGGGAAGAAGCACCGTGGTAAATTATATCGTCAACGAAGCAACTATATATTAACATTATAAACAAGCAATAAAAGAGATCCAACACTGGATTGTCTTTTAGCCCCAGACTTTGTAATAATTAGGTTTTGGTATTTCTTTCAATGTAGATATAATTTTTGTTTCACACTGCTGTTCCTTGAGTACTATGACTGAGAGAAGACTGATCTGACTGATGCAGGAAGAACGGTGTATGTATCGGGAGCAAGTGCAGGTGTTTTTGCTATGGCGGCAAAGGAAGCGTACCCAATGGAAGCCTAGCCGTAGCCGTAGTAAGAAGCTATATGTGCATCTTTCTTTTATGGCTCACACAAACTGAGTCTCTTCACTTCACTAGAGCTGTTCAAAGACTGTCATGATTTTGAAGAGAATAAACCTAAGTGCAACTGAAACAGGAGTATGGGTCGTACACACAGAATTCCATAAATCCCTAAAATCCATTTATTAAGGTGCCAAAGTTGGGTAGACCTGCAACATGTGCATATATAATGTACGTACATAATCTATTACTATCCGTCCCTCACTATTATTCTTCGGGAGTGTGTACTCATCCTGGCTACATATACAGATGCTTTCCTCATAAATCTTTTGTCTCGTCATTTCAGGTACTCATCGTAGTAGTACCTACAATTTCCCGTGATACACTTACTTTTGCATCCTACAATCTTTTGCCGGCGCCTGTTTGCTAGTCATAAGGGGTAAAGCATTACAAATGTACATGTTACAATTCCTGAAAACAAGGAATTTAAATCATGTCCGTTCTTTTGAGAATTCCCTCAGCTCTATATACACCTGCCAATACAATGCTACGCAAAACAGAAATATCATAATGAAGGGTTTCTTTCACAAGTTCCTACAGTAGGCCAGATACGAAATAATTTCCGAACTCGAATTTGTCACTGCACAAATAATGGTTTTTTCCTAAGTTTTGCTAAGTGGCAAGTCTGAATTGGACAACACAAGCGTTTCACGGGAACGTGAACTCGTGTACTTGCAGCGACTTTTGCTCATGCACGGAATTCATGCTTCCATGTCAAGTCGTACTCGCTACCAAACAAGTTTGTTTACAATCTTGAATCAAAGTGTATTTAAATTGAACTTGGAACCAGTGTGCCCCATTACCTCACTTGTCATTCATCGCTTTTGGCTCTTATGTGTTGGCTGGTCTTGTTTGAGATAAGAAATCAGTTACTGACAGTCTATCAACAAATAACCAACACGTAGTTTATAAACTTTCAGTGCCATCATAATGTGGCCATCTGTAATTATTTGCCGTCTCTAATATTCTCCTCCTTTTACATGTCCATTGAACTATTTGGTATTATTGTCACCCATTTTCATTACCGACGTTGGATCAATACCTGAATTAGCTGCAAATCCAAATGAAGCTTGAAAATATATTCTTGCACCTTGATGTACATGAAGTCACCAGTGATATCGACAATTACAACGATTACAATGAATTCCAAAAATTAATAAATAGTTTACAAAAATTCCCAAAGTAAAGAAACACTGGATTATTGACTGGTCCCACTCACATAACACTTGAGCTTCACAAAACTAGTGCAATTGAAACTTTTAAAATCTAGCAAATGCTAGCAAAAATTAGCACGTCCAACACGAAAAATGTTTAAGATTATCACTGCATAGCTTTAGATTTTGACAAGTAGAAGGAAAACAATTTGAAGACTTTTTTCAATTTATCTCCTCTGTCTGAGCACTTGGCTGATTGGAAACACCTTGATTGAAACGTTATGTACCAGCTCACCACATGTGGCAACTGCACTAAAGCTACTCTTTGTCCGTTTGGATAAAGATAAGTGATTTTGATGGAGGCACTTGCCTCAAATGTTGATTGCTAGAAGTTTTGAGATGATGTGAGACAAGTTAGATCACCGAAACGGTTTTTCATAGACTTGCATAGTAGGAAGGTGGACGTCAAAATGGTCCCTTCCAAGGTGATGAAGTGAAACCTCGATAGTCCGGAGAAAAAGGTCATCTGTTCGTTCGTTTATATATGAGACGTTATACTCCTATACACTGTGGAGGGACGCAAGGTAGACCACTTTTTTTAAAACCGCCGCATTATTTCTTACATGATTCTCTCTGCCGATATAGGAAAAGGAAACTGACCGATCAGTCTAAGGACAGAAGGAAGTCATCTGACCATGGAGTCACACACAGCCTCTTGAAAGTGTCATGGCTATTATTTTCTACATACTTATTATACACTTGACTTGTGCACATCCACACGACTTACTATGCAGCCTCTCAGCTACTTAGCCATCCTTACGGCAGGTACTTGTTGCTGAATGTGGGAGCCATGCCAAAATCCAGTGTCTACCTACAAACTGGTATAGCCACTGTAGTGGACTGCAAGACAATCACTGGCCATATACTTTATAGTTCATGCAATTCATTAATTGCCAGTGCACACCTATTATATTATCGAATTCTTACATAATCTCACTTGTCTTCCCCACACGCATACATTAGATACACCCATCACTGCCAAAAACTATAATCCTATATATTATAAGTCACATCCTGTGTACACTCGTATGTAACCCCGCAGCTCCAGACATAGTGCTGTCATACTTCTTACTATACGTCTATTTTACCACACTAATATTCTACCAACACCAAAGACTGATTTGCACAATCACCTGCAGAGTAAATGCAGTGTGTACAGTTAGCCCCTCAGATTAGTAACAAACTTTTGGCTTTATTCGTACTGCCATACCGTTGACAATGCTGCATTGCTCATGGCGATCTTTGGCTACATATATATTAAACTAGTGGTATGAATGGTAATAATAACATCCGCATCTTTCCGGAGGTGACTGGGAAGTAGAAGTTGGAAACCCTGACATTTCTCAATGTTCTACACATTCTACACGTAATTCAGTCACACACACACACGATACATCACAGAAACACACACACGTCATATTTAATTTCCTTTGTTATATCACAGCGTCAAGAGTGATTAGATCATTATTGCATAATTCGTAGAACATTGAAAACCTACAACTTTGTGACTTCAATATTTCCAACTCTAACTAAATTGTGGAAATCTGAATGAATACGTCAAGCTTTCTAAGCCCCCTCCAAGAATCCAACCATCCATACAGTCCTTTCGCCTCTTGGCCTATTCCTACTGTCTGAATGCCTGAAAGCTACTCAATCATGACTGACGTACTAACTGACGATTTGCTACCTTACAGTTTACTTTAATTAATGGTTTATTAGCTAACATTGAGCAGTATGTATAGATACAATAAAAGTATATTCTCAACTTTAATTTATTCCGATATCTCCACTTCTGCTCTGGCTCTGTTCTGCTGTTCTGCGCCGATGTCACATGCATAATATCAATGAAAGTAATACACACCACTGTGCATTGAATGAGCACAGAAAGTATAATTACTAAGCCTACGAAACGTTTTTTTCTACGTTCGTAGGAGTTTAGGCTGTATAAATGACTCCATAAACCGACAGTATTTAATTTCTTTGGCTGTAAAGATTGTACTATGGTGTTATTAATTGGTTTATTTATTTACAGTTGTTGATTATGTGTTACATTGATCGTCTTAACCTCAAGTAAAAAAGCATTAAAATTTCAATGTCAAATTATATATGGTATCTCGTATCGTCGTCAGTGGTGTTAACTATGGTAATTAATTCATTTTTTCATGTCAATCTGAGTGACTATTATTACATAATATAAGATACCAATCAGAATAACAAAAGATAAGAGATAAACCTCATTCTCTTGCTTAAGAATCTTTAATAATCATCTAATGTGACTATTACTTGTGTTTCTACTATAGTAACTCAGGGGGATATTCTTTCAGTCTCTCCCAATAATATGTTGGTTGTTTCATAATGTCGATTAGTTCATATTATATCGTCTCATAGCGTATATGTAGTGGTGGTACAGACTCAGTCCTACGCAACAATTCTTTCCGTCAACATTTTCTTAACTTAACTATTCTACACTACCTCCACTTCCCACATGTACTTTTAGCTTAAGTCTTGATCGTTGTTACATACTTTCATGAATACATTACAGATTGAAGTACGGTAAAAAGGTACATAATCTCTACACTGGTCGTTTACACATTGCCATTTTCCTTAAGAACAAATGATGGCAGTCAAAAATGTTCGCAGATTCTTCATCGCTCGTGCTTTTAAGGGCAGATGCACATGGATTGTCACAGATAACAACTAAGTGCAAAGTATCTTTGAAGGATGTACTAATTAAAAGTGCGTGCTTTTAAATTCTCGACATTATTAAATTATTTTGAATGCTACTGATTTGCACGATGACTTACATATCATTGCCATTGTGTACCAGGATTTTCATAAAAATTCTTTTAGTACGTTTTAATTGATTTTGCAACTTTACAATGTGTTGGGTTTGTAAATCGCAAATTAAAACGGCTGCGAGACGTTATGAGAATGCAATTGGAACAATTTAAAATGAGATGAGGTAGGCCATGTATTCCATAATTTGTTGAATTAGCTGTTGGCTGCCTCTGTGGATCGAACCAAAGCAAACAAGCGTTTCGGATACCAACTAAATGTGTGGTGAATGTTACGGTTCTCTTGGTACCGCCTTATTATAGTCTTTCTGGTGTTCAGTATAATTACTAACAAAATTAAATGCAGGCGAGTTACTAGGCTTAATATGCCTCATCTCATCAGTAGAATAGTTGATCTCCAAATTATAATAAACAAGTAACGACAAAATAATCAATAGAGGGTTTCCAGTTACAACTTGGACTTTAAATTGGATGTGATTTCACATTGTTGTTAAAAGTGGAAGAAAACAAGTCGATTTTATTACTATAGTTGGAAACTGTCGACAGTGAATAAAGAAATGATAATTATAAACTAAGCGGGAATGTAAGTTGGATTATCAACTGTATATTATACAGGTGTGCGTATAGTGAGTATCGTAAATCATCCACAAATTTTCAAGGATGTACGGAAAGGAGTATACAAATCATACCTGGATTACAATCGTACAGTATAGTAAAGAGCAGTGCTTTATAGTGAGTATCGTAAATCATCCACAAATTTTCAAGGATGTACGGAAAGGAGTATACAAATCATACCTGGATTACAATCGTACAGTATAGTAAAGAGCAGTACTTAATGAACCATTTCATAGACTCTATAATAACAACCAATAGAATTCCCAAACCGAAAATATACGATGGTAATTCATTCAACAATGACCTGCTGTCATGTCCAAATATACATGTATGTACAAATTGCTTATCCCCTAGTGAGGCGAACTCATGCACTGTTGATACGTAGATATAATACATTGAAAAATGCTTTCCAAAGGTACCTAATGTGATACATGTTCTGACGAATTTTGCTCCCATGGAGATCATTTGACTTGCAACACTGATAGGATTTCGGTTTCTATTCCAATAGAATTGGTCTGTCGACGTATAATTTAGACATGTCGAATTCAGTCAACAATGTCTTTTATGTATGCTTTAATTGCAATGATAAAGGTAATTAATTGAGCTGCCGTATGTCAATTACAAAGTGAGAAATGATTGCATGTATATGTACATACAAGCAATTACAAAGGGAAAACCCATTTAGAAATGTTTATTATCCCTTCTCTTACTAGTTTCAACCATGACTTATAAAACTGATTTTGCTGTCACGGTGCGGTGAGTGGGTCACATTACGCATTATAAATATATTTAAAGTCGTTACATATTCTGCATACCCTTGGATGCAATAATCTAGTGGGCCAGTTTGATTGATATTCCGTAGTTGTGAACAATATGCCATAAATGATCAAGAACTGAGTTTGATTCGCTTGTGGCAACAGAGTTCTAAAGCTCAAACTGACGACCCATCAGTGACTAGTATAATTA
>JAAXYX010005150.1:0-11291 GCA_036851915.1 Ptenothrix huangshanensis | reverse complement strand
TAAATCTTTCTCCTGCTAACTCTCATGAACGTATCTAATTCTATTTTAACTTTATCATTATTCAGTCCAGACATCCACACACACATGCCTCTACTTTTCCTTTCATTCCTTTCTGCGAACGTATGTACTTATCAAAACACACTGCCCTTTCATCCAAATATGCATGAGCAAATCCTACTCAATATCTCAAAGCTGAATTATTACAAAATGAAAATTTAAAACATATTCAGTATGTTTAAAATTATATTGGAATTAGCAGACGAACTCATGAAAGAAATTAGATTGAATATCGGTCCAAGACAGAATAAAAATCTCATTAAGAATTAATGCCGCGGCTGAGAAATTGAATCGGATCATGTATAAGAAATTTCACAAATATGGATCAGACTGTGGAGACAAAAATGGCCTGGAGCAGAGAACCTTCCCCTGTACACTGCACCTATAAAAAAGGAAAACCAGGGTAAGATGTTTTCAAATCGGACAGTTTGTGATTTATTACGGTATTCCAACATTACACCTGACACCTCTGTATGGATACTTTTAGTTTTAACCGTAACCAAAGAGAGTGCGAGTGCCAGAAAACATGGGCTCCGTTCTGCTCTGAGTCAGTGTGAGCAAGACCAAAGCCAGAGGAAAGGAGAAGGGGAAGGACGAGAAGAAGAGACCACAGTCTACCGACAGACATCCTAGAGATGGATTTTTTTTTATATTCTCCATACTTTTTTCTTTATCCGACAAACTAAAACAAAACGGAGGGAAAATAAAAAAAAATACCATTTTCTTGTGAGCTGTGAGGTTTAGATTGGAATGACCCTTCTCTAGCAAGCAGTACTGTACTTATGCACAGGATAGACTTGCAAAGTGAATTCTGATGTACTCGATGCTTACCACAGAGTACATAACAAGCTATTTAGTGTAACATGGGTACATAGTTTTTAACGATCATGTGTTTACACGAGCATAGACAATAATCCAGAGAAAAATCCCATACGTTGGCTGTGATGCAATGTTCAAGACTGGAGTGGGAACTGCAACCAAGGAAGGAACAGAACGGACGGAGAAGAACAAGAAAGATTGGGAAAACGTGAGAGCCGAGGGGTGTTTAGTCATCTTCAAAATGGCCAGAGCGAAGTGAAGCAAAGTAAGGCAAAGGAAAACCAAGCCAAATGGGTTTCCAACGGATTTTTTCTTTTACTCTGTTTTTCTTCCTTCTGAGAATTAAGAGGAAGTGAATATTTGTGTGTGTAAGAACCTACTTATCGTTAGTCCAAGTTAAATTCAAAAATGTCAGTTGTCAGTTTCCTGTTCAAAATCCCTCGCTTTTCAGTTTTCGACGCTTTCTAGTCTACGCTAGCACAGTATAGATACAAGTAGACGAAATTTTATCAGACTAAAGGTTCCTTAATGCCAGACTTGTGAAGATGCGAGGTTGATGCAGCTACTAATGGCGAGTTGGCTTTGGTTTTGGTTTGCCTTTACTTATATGTATAAAAATGTCTGACGATTATAATACTATTCCGTAGAGATATGAGCACATTTTCGGTCCGGTTTTGATGATCCCACCCACCCACTGTTTTAGCTTGTGGGCACCAAAGATTACATCTTGCCTTGTCTTGCCTTGTCTTGACATCAAAACTCCGAGTCAGTTCCTCTGCTTGTGGTTTTAAACAAGCAGAGAATGGAATGAGAGGGAATGAGTGAACACACAGACAGCTGCTACAAGTTGACAGATTTTGATAAATTTCAACTGCTCATGCTTAAGTGACACGAGATGCTTGACGAGGGTCAAAGTCAGCACAAGACACACGTGACAATACAACTGAACCTCCGAGTGGAAATCAGCTTTCCATTTTCCAACTCCAACTCACAGTCAAAAATTCCAAAATAGTAATTGTCAAGCTGAACATTTCTGAACATCAGTGATTCAGCATATCCTCATGAATTACAACCATGTTTGTAAGTATTGCGTAGGAAATCGCCGTGCTTGTATAGAAGCTTTTCAATAATTGAAGCAATAATGTTGCGACTGCACTTAATGCATACATGTGTACACGGAGAATGGGTGCAAGGAAAAGCAAGGAAGTGGGTGTAAAGCAGAGATTAATTTAGTTGTAGATTACGTAAAGTATTTGCCTAGGAACAAGGGTGGATTGGCATCGAGAAAATATGGAAGTAAACAGGCAGCCGATACATACTGAGAAGTAGCGTAAATGCGTACCAAGCACAAGTTGTGGGTATGTTGAGTTACATTATCGTAGCATATAATAAGGGCTGTATTCTAGTATTTTTGTTCTTGTTCTTGCCGTTGGAAGGGAAGGGAAGAAAATAGAAGAGTATCTAATAGTGAGAGTGGCAAAGAAGATTTATATGAAGAACGTCCCCTTTGAAAAGTCTGTCTAGTCCCAGGCCAAATAAATAACCCGGCCCAAGAGAAGTGTGCTGTGAAGGATTCGTGTCAAAGTGAAGCCTATTCCTATTTCTTTTTTTCAATGTTTGTATATCTGTAGAATGAATTCTCTCTCATGTAAGCATGTCTAACTAATAAGTACGGATTCCTTTTACCGTCTCTATAAATGCACAATTCTACGTGCATAGCATGGGATACAGACATACAGAGCCGTGGAGCCTTGGAGTGAGAGACATACATGGAAGACTGCTGCTTCAATTCCGTCCATCCATTTTTCCTTTTCCCCAGCCTGTCCCGAAAAGTGATTACCAACTTAATGGAACCATGTAATCGATCTTACACCACACATACACAGTCTCAAAGTGCACTGTGACTCTACTCTCGTGATGCAGTAGATGTGGTGTAGTTGACAACCAAGGGTACGCTCTCCGTCCTTCTTCCTATCTCAATACGCGCTTTTTCACAAATCAAATCCACAAATATGCAATGCTACCGGAGCACCTACAATTATGTATGCCTACTTGTCATACTTGATCATGTCTGGAATAAACAAGTACGTTTGTCTCTCAGTTTATTCACCTACTGTGCTTTATTTATACATTGTTGCCCCGCGTGCTTTTGCCACATCCACAACATGCTGTAACCGGAATATCAAGATACAACTCACAAAGTTTACGCTTATTTTTATATTTTAATCACCTACAGTAAATCTAGCAAAGAATAAGTTCTATTATGCACAAACTCCGTAAAGTAGAATTTCCTGCACACATGTAAAAACGTAAGGCAAATCCGATTGAGCGTGAGAATGTATTTATAACGGGATAGAGCTGAATTTCCAAATTTAATGCTGCTTTCTTTCGTTCGTTAATCCGAGTTGACTAATCCAGTGGCACTTCCAGTGCTGCATACACTCCTTGGCTTTACTAAAGGGGAAAAGTAAAACAAGTTTTTTCCCATCTTTTCCGCTACTTTAGTTTCCGGCTTCTTTTCCCGCGTTGTCTCTCTTGTTCCCTGTCCCTGCTCTATCATGGCCTGGCATGGTTTGCTGACTGCACTAATTTTACCCGAAAAACCAATCAAAGTATGTACTATGGTTGTGTAAGCTTTCATTTGTCTTCTGCTTCCACTCTTTTCCCCAAGGACTCAACTTTTAGTTTTAAAGGAACAATCCTCCTAACTTCCTACAACTCCTGCTTCGGTTTCGGTTTACTGCTAGTCGTTCTTGTTCTACTTGTCTTACATTCTACGTACAGTCACAACGCTCTTTTAGCTGGAAGCTGCATGTGTTTCGATGATAGTGATTAATTAGATTTGGCAGAACAAAAACCAACGTTGGACTGGCGACTTGATTTGATTTTCTAATCTACAGATCTTCCAAATCAACGATCAGCTTTAACATCAACTCAAGTCTACATCATCAATGCTGTGACTGCAAATAAAATTATAATTATGTTTGACCTTTATTTTATGATTTTGTGTAAGCGTAGCAAAATTTTTATTAGTTCTCATTTAAGATGAAATTACAGTTGCTGTATTGCCAAATAAAGGCGAAAATCGAAACTTTCAAAGGTAAAAGTTGAAAGAAAAGTGGATCTACATTTTGGAGCAACTTATTCCCAACTCACTCCATTTTACATTTTGCGCTAGTTAGCTACAGCTAAGCTGAGAGCGAAGTAAGACTTAAGGTTTGTGAATGTGAGCGAAACTCATTCTATGACAAATCGAATAAAACTTTTGACAAATTGCATGGTCTGAAGTGAATGTTTCATCTATTAAATGAACAATTTTTTCAAAGTCAAATGTCTAAAACTGGGCGTCACAACGGTAGACAGAAAGAGAGAGAGAGAAGGGAAGGAGAAATGGAAAAAAATCGGCTCAAACTCAAAAAGTAGAAAAATAAAAAAATGTGCGAAAAGCAAAACTATGTAAGAATTTATCCCTGTCAAAAAACCGTTCATTTTTTTTGCTGTACTTCATTGCTTAAGGAAGGGATGCAGAAGACAAAGCAAAAGAAAAGTAGACAGCTACAGTGGTCTTCACTTCTATACACACTCTGCGATCTGACTCCATTTGCCGGCATTACTTGTGAACAAACCGATTCAAAGTAGCGCCGTATGGAATCCTACCGTGTGTGATTTAACCATATTCAAGTAGACATACAATTACCTATACCTATACCTATACATCTACACTAGAAAAATAAACACACAAGTGACTTTTGTTTTGTGTTGATCACAAGTGGTGGAGCAGATGAAAATATGAAAATGAAATGTGAGTAAACAAAGTGTTTCTGTTATTGAAATCGATGAATTTGTTATGCGGGATAAGAGTCTATATGTGGCTGTTATGCGTTGATGAGAAGAGGTAGAGCATGGAGTGCATGGAGCAGCGTGTAAGACGTAATAGCTAAAGCAGGTTGTTTTTCATTGGTTTTTGGTTTGTGTTTGAGTTGGCTCGGTGAAGACTACAGTGTAAATAAAAATAGTGGGAAGATGCAGAACATGAAAAGGGCAGAGAAAGTGTCTATATAATGTGGACGTTGAATTGGTTGAAAATACAGATGGATTTTCATTCTACTTGAAGTAGTGAGCCAAAGCGATTTTTTCATCGTCCCCGATCCAGCCAGCTCGCTTCGTCTTCTTCTTCGTCTTTCCCTCCTGCGTCTTCTCAGTTTCAGTTGTTCACTCACTCCAAGTCTTCAAGTAGTGCAAACGGAGCGAAAATGGATGCAAGAGTCAATGATTGAAAGGAAGGCGTGTTTCTCTCTTTCTTCTTCGGCGAACGTCTGTCCAAAATGATTTATTGTTTCGATTCCGGCCATTTTCTATTCCATCAGTTTACCCTCTAGCATCAAACCCGAGCCATGCTATCATAATATGTATGCACTCACACCGTCCCTCTCTACCTACTTTCAAACTATGCATTCCACTCCCACAGCACAAACACAGCAATAGAGCATTAACAGCAATAGTGTCTGCATACCTCCACACTCATTCCCACAGTACATAGTGAATGCAGTCGTACCCATTCTGTTCCTTCATGTATGTATGTATGTGTATTACCACTTCTTCAGAATCCCAACTATAAGCGAGTGTGCTCGAAATTCATGCTCCCTAACCTCAATCATCTTGTGTTCACAACAGTCCATGGGCAATATTAATATTGGGCTTTCATTAAAATACCTACTTGAAATCCCACTGATAATTAACAATATCTGCATGCCTTGACGAGGAGAAGCACAAGAATAAAAATCTCGGGAATAACACTAGAATCTTGTCATTCATTTGTGGCTGTCAGTGGAATTAGAAAAGGTCGTTTGAATCTCAAGAAATATTAATCTTTGACTTATGATTCGTAACTGTTCGTCCCTCTCACTTATGCATCACAATTTACGGCGTACAATGCGAGAGACTGCAGATCCGCAGGAATCGAGATTCGAGTTCAAAAATAGTAGAAGTGATTTACTGCGGTCGCAGTGCTATGCACTGAGGTGCTGGTGTTTGTATATTTGCAATGTGCTCAAGTTGAAGTTGTTGTGATGCACGTTCGCAGACCACAGTCATATACAGACATGGGTACATAAGCACTCGAAGCAGTACTTGGAGTCAGGAGTAACGCTATCCGTGAACAAGTGCAAGCTTTGGCAGTGTTAATTTCGTTTTATGACATTGACTGACATTTATGGATGTGACTTTCATACTTCGTAAACCATATAAATATTTAGATTGCGTTAATAAATGCAGTATGTATATGCTTAAGGTAGGAACCGTGTGGGGATGTTTTTTGACGCTACACTCGACTGTTCGTATGCATGCAGGCCTAGGAATTGATACCAAGATGTTGCCTTCTCGAGTTAATATGGTTACTATTACAGTTGTGAACATGTTGCTTTGGCTTGTAATCGTGATAGCTAATCGCTAGCATAATCTTTGGACTTTGACGTGAGAGAAGCCCAAGAAAGACCCGCAAACGTTCTAGACTCGTTATTTCAACCTCGCCTTGTCATGCCTTCCCTTCCTCTGCAAGTGTGCTTTTGGCTCGCTTCAGGTAATTTTCGATATCATCTATGTTTGTGCTGTTCTGAAATCTTTCCTGCGATTTGAATTAGGAGCTTATGCAAATTGATATGTTACATTGCATTACATTTGTTTCCAATCGTATATCTGTGATAGTCATGTAAGTCTACACGGATGTGGTTCTCTGCGTTTGTGGCAGGTACCCATTCACTGCCGAGTCTAGGGCATCACAAGCACTGCTATATGTTATATAATTTAATTATAATTCAAGAGTTTGCATGGTAAACTCCACATATACTTAATATACCGGTAACCACCTCACTGTTGACTGGTTTCTCCCACAGAAAAGAAGATCAAAACGACGAAGACGACGACATACACGAAGTGCAGTGAATGAGGCAGCTGCACTCGAACCTACACACAATCCACCTCACATATTTATCTACATGAACTGACATCGTAACTTTGTCTGCATTGAAATTCTACGTAGGAAAGTAAGCGGGAGTGACTGTTTACTACACACAGAGTTACATGCGAAAGCGTGAATTAAAGTAATGATGACGGCTGCCTTATCTTTGGTTTCAAGTTGAAAAAACAAATAGTGTAGCAAAGGAGAGATGTATAATTACCAGCCCCTCTAGTAGTTGTGTACAGAACGCATGTACTAATTAAAAGGGTGTGAGTGCCATCATCTATCTTATTTAATCAGTATGTCCACACTGGAAAATCTTACAGGGTTGACAGGTATGGAGAGCCAAAGGAAAACGATGGACGAAAAATGTTCCCATGAATAGCGCGTTCCCTCAAACATCCTTTGCTCTGACCTCAAAACTGGAATATATTATTCCAGATTCAAATCAGCATTTCATGCAAAATTCTTACAATCAATGAACTTAATTGATCACGATAATTACATAGTGGGCAGAGTGGAAAACCTACATAGGCGTTCCTCCAAAGAGCTACCAACCGGGCTACCAGCCACGGTTCGCATGCATTGTGGTGCAAGAGGAAATACTGCCTTGTGCAATCCAACTCCTACACAAGCCAATGCTGGGCTAGAATATATATTTAAATTAAGGTGGACTGTAATCGTGTGCCACTGATATGTGTGATGAGAGTGCCAGAGGAGGTAATAATTGTCGTTATTAGAGTTTGTGCAAGGATTCAAATTCGGATGCAGCGTTGGCGCTTTGGAATGAGTTGGGATGAGCCGTGTAATGGAAGAAGGAGCAGGGCCCGTGAAAAGTCCCGAGTCCCTGCAGCCCGTAAATAATTTTGGTGGACGATTGTGAAATGCCGTACGGATTGAAGGTGCAGTGTGAACGCCAACTCGTGATGGGTTGAGTAGAATAAAAGTTGGTAGGTGGGCCACCAGACGTCTGCAGTTGACGATAGCAAGAGCTCAAGTTTTTGCCTCACTTTTTGATTGACAGCTGGAAATGAGATACGATTTATTCTCATTATCATATCATGAGTGTCGTGTCAGAGATCTGCCAATGGAAGTTCGTCCTTTGCCAAGCAGCCATACTTTTCCACGTTCAACTCCACCCGATCCTTCCTAACTACGATTAATCACTGTCGACTAGAGCAACTCCCACTAGAAAACCAAACCATAGCAAGTCGTACCCTCGAACGACTGTAAAAACTAAACCAAACCAACTGATCCCCCAAACACTCCGGCTAACCATATGATTCTCTGCATACCTTAACCAACTTACAACTCACCACACTACCAAATACACATACGTACACTACCAGAACACAGACCCATGCACTCCCTTCCCAGCGTCGTGCAAACACACGTAGCTACATACCAACGTCCACTGCCTACAGTCTCTCTCTTGCACTACGCTCAAGCTCAATGTTGGACTAGACCTGGAACAACAATTTACATGCACACCTCCACAACGCTCGTACGGAACAGTTGAACAGTCGTATGAATTGACTTGCACATTTGTATGCATCGATCGTATCTGCTCGCTGTAATCGGATCATGGTAAGTGGTAATTCTTGATTATGCTTACGACCTGTTTATAGGGAAAGGCGATACGTACAACTGTAATAATTAGAATCTGTAATAAATGTCNTTGCACTACGCTCAAGCTCAATGTTGGACTAGACCTGGAACAACAATTTACATGCACACCTCCACAACGCTCGTACGGAACAGTTGAACAGTCGTATGAATTGACTTGCACATTTGTATGCATCGATCGTATCTGCTCGCTGTAATCGGATCATGGTAAGTGGTAATTCTTGATTATGCTTACGACCTGTTTATAGGGAAAGGCGATACGTACAACTGTAATAATTAGAATCTGTAATAAATGTCACATTAACCAATCAGACTTATCTACGGCTTTTCTCCGATTGCATTTCAACTGGTGTACGGTCTACTCGCTCAATTGATATGCATGTGATGCGGTATTAGTAACGAAATGGTTGGACGAGATCAGGTGTGACTCTAACCTCCTCTCTAAACTACTGCACGACTCGTCCTTATGACTGCGTGGAAACATGAAGTACGCCAGAACTACAAGAATATCAGCGACAATGCAAGCCTTGAGTTTATGCTGTCAATAATGAAGAGAAGTGAGAAGAGGATCGGGTTATTTTTTACGTTGAATCAATCTGACGCTTTATCATATGATAATTAATTATTGGTATAGATAATAATAATAATTGTAATAATAATAATACATTGTACAATAAATGTCAAACTCATCATTCATCTTCATATTTATGTTTACATCATGTGATACATTATCAACGATTAATTTTAAAGACGTACGACACGTACGGTTTATATGTATGTAGTTACGTATATCTGTTTTGTTGAGGGCTTTCTGTTCTGTATACCTTTATATAATTAATTCATATAGCTGTAATCATAATATTATCATGAATTTATAGTTTGTATACTAGTAGTAGGTCATATCAGTATAGCTATGTACTTAGAGAGGATCAGCCTATATATATTGTAAATATATAAGCTTAATAATTTACCTGTAATCTCTAGCAAAGTTAAATTTTAAATTATCTTAGACACCTACAAAATGTATATAGTTACTTTAGTTTCATCTTCTTTTCTAAATAGCCTATACGTCGTCAACCTATACTTTATGAGATTAGTCTTATAGTACATAAATTTATTATGTATACTCATTTCTTACTCTAACATCTGCTTCAAGTTGAATATCCACGTAGCGGTACACACTACTCTATCTTTAATTACGTATACATTTTTGAAAAGATGCTACGAGTGCTAGCTTGTGTCATATACGTATATAGTTCTATTTACCTGTATACTGTACTTTTCTTACGCACATCGCTTTTCATACTTAAGGGAAACATTTTCATTTATCTACCGTACACAGAATTATCCACGCATTTCCACCAGTACGTGCTTCAAGTCTCTTAATTAACTAATGCGTCTCACTTAGATACAATGACGAATATTTTACGACAAATTCCTTGTAAACGCTTCTTCTTTTATTCTACTCATTTATCAATTTAACCAAATAGTCAATGTACAACATTCAGAACTCTTTCTCCCTTTATCCTTTTGACTACATTTTCACCGGCGAATTTACTTTTCAGATCACCTTATCCATATTTTAAATGCGCAGAAATTTGAATTTTGATGCTAAAGCCAATTGGAAATGTGTTTACATTTTAGAATAATAAAAAATGAATTAAAATCTAAATTTAAAAATTATGAATGTTGCTGTAGTATAAATTATACTACAGTGCAATGTAATGCATGTGTGTAATAATTCGTTTATCTGATTTTTTTCTTTCTTGACATGGCGTTCTAGTCAGGAAAGGTAGGTAATGATAATACAGCTGGAAATATTCAGCTTTTGACCGTTTCGAATAAAATATAATTAATTAATTAATTAATACTTAATGAATTCGTATACTGGAACAATCACGAGGAATAGTTACCGGGGTTTTATTGGGAGCGTAATTAAATTAATATAATAATAACATTGGATGTGTATGTAGGTACTAAACTCGACATACCAACCTTGCTAAGAATGCTCTCTTCTTTTAGTTACGTCTATTTTTGGTTTCTCTGGTGGTGGTATACATGTGTGTACTGTGTACTATTCTTGCTAATATTATTACTTTTCCTGTCCAAATCTGATAATCTGGAGTTTGAGTAGAAAATTTCGTATACTTTTCTTTGTCTTCCTCTTCACGTAATTGTGTGAAGAATATTGGTATACATGTGTATTTCTGCCTTCTTGTAATTTGTTACGTAACTACTAAACCTTCTAAAAGTATGTAATGGATATATTGACATGACTCAAAAAATTACTCAAGAATTAAAAATTCAAAAATGTATTTCCAGCAAATAGTTAAGAAACAACAAAAAACTGAGCAATATTTTGTTTTTAAATTAAAACCTTAGCGTCTGGATTGCCAGACAATTAATTCTATGGACTAACTAAACCATTGTGTATAATTATATCGCGGTTAGTTTCATTTGTATACTTGAATAACACAGAACGATATCTCCTCATCTTTCGTCTACTAATTGTTACATGTATACTTATGAGATTCTTAGTGAATTATTTATAACACTACTGTAACTCAACTTTAATTTAGCAACCTATATAATTTTGTATTCCAATCTAGTGCATGAAACAAAAGACAACCTCCCAGTTGCATCCTCACAGATCCACCTTCCGCAAAATATAATTATATTATGCTAGTGTGTATAAAACATTAATGAATAAATAATTGAGAAAGTGAAAAGGTAGTCCAGTGTTCTTGAGGTGTTAGTGATTTCAGAACGGCAGCTACTCCCATTCAGCTTTCAAGTAAATCAGCACCGCCTAAAGGTATTATGTAGATCTGTG
>JAAXYX010005149.1:0-11291 GCA_036851915.1 Ptenothrix huangshanensis | reverse complement strand
TGCAGAGAATCCAAGTAGCCACCTCCATCCTAACGTTGGCATTACGACTAGAGCCAACAGAACTTCCAAACATGCTCCCAATGCCCAAAAACACTAAAAAATTACATTTTATCTTCGATTAAAGTTTTCTCTGAGATTAACCACAAACATACGCTTCATATCGTGATAGTAGCAGGCATCTTAACTTACATCTAGCAAAATGACGCATCGGGCTCTTTGTTTCGTGGGTAAAAATTCGGCATAAAGTGTTACGCTAAAAAAAGAGAACATTACATTAGAGTATTGAAATAAGCTATACTTGACATACAAGACCAGTAGGTATGCAAGCAAATCTCACATTATGCTTATTGTGCATACCTATAATATAAAAAATAACGTTTAAATGACCCTTCCAATGCAAAGGGAAAGCATCAACATTTATTCGTATTATTGTGCTCAGTGAGTCCACTAGTGACTTATGTACATCTACAAGAGCAAATGACTGGTGATCAATTAAATCACTGAGTGAATACCTCGAAAATAAAAAATTGAGGGATATTCCGATAACGTACTACAGTAATAACTCTAGTTGGGTTAAATACGTACTGAGATAAGACAGCTGAACAGAGACAGAGGTTTTCTACAACATTTGCCTTCCCTTGTGTTTTCAAGATACTAAGAAAATAGGAAGTCAGAATGAATTGCAAGTTTGAATCAGGGATTTATTATCATCAGGTACATACGTCCGTACGTGGCGGTGCTTAATCTTATATATGTAGCGGCTATAGACTCTTTTGATTTTTAAGAGCGAGAATGAACCTTTTTTCACCGTGCCGCTCGTACGTGATAATTTGAAGTCGAATAGACACATAAATGACAATTACCTTCCCTACAGCTCATATTACATCGCTAGTTATGCTGATTGTGAGCAACAATGAACAGTTATACAAAAAAGGCATAACATAAAATCACAAAAAAGGTGGGGATATTATCTCTGCATTTAATATTGAGCCACAAACACAGGGTATGACTAGCCTACCACTGCCGTTGTCGTTATGAAAGGAAGAATACAGACTACAAACTAATACTCAAAACACTTTGCACATTTATTAATTTTTATACTTTGCAATAATTATAATTATAAGCAATCTAAGGAAAGGGCAGAAACAATACTTGGCGTTGGTGTAGATAGGAGATTGGAGTTGTGTAGGTACACGATTTATAGGGTGGGAATCATGTTCATGACCATGCAGCGACAAAAACAAAACGGAATATAAACTTCATACTTACGATTGTGGTACACATCCGATGGCGAATCCGACAAAAAAGCGTAGAAAAACTAACCAGAAGTAACCTCTGGAAAGTGAGCTAACGGTCCCGTAAAAATAAAGCAGACCCACGGAGACCCACAGTGCAAGACGGCGGCCATATTTGTCACTCAAATTCCCCCAAAACGGGGAACTTATCATCATCCCCAAAAACACGGACTAGAAATTAAATTAAATTAAATTGAAAACAAAGATCTTGCATATTACTTCTACATACCATTTTTATTATTATTCCTACTAAATAAAGATCTGTCTCGTTTATTTCAGTTTGACATTTCTTGACACCGTTCTCATTAGAACATTCCTACACGACATTGTACTGCAGTGTTGCTCACTTTCATTCAAATCTCATTTTCCATTAAAATTAATTCGCTCTTTGGCGCGAAGCAGAGTGTAGCATCCTCCTGTATAATTTGACCAGGTAATGTAATTATGTACTTGGTGGAAAATGTTACCCATGTACTCTAACTATTGTATTTTCGCAAAATTCATTTTTCCAATGCTTTGCCAGACACGAACACGTTCGTACCGCGAAATTAACTTGCAATGAGAAGTAAGTGAAAATGGAGTAAAATAACAATTAAAGTTTGAAAACTACCTTCAATTTTAATTTCCAATACAGACTTATATACGTTCAAGTAGCCTGAGTACAGCATGACTTAATAAATTAATAACAATTGGAATTACAGCGTGTGTAATTACTATTATGTGCAGAGCATGAGAAAAACGACGACGGCGAAAGGTGTTCAGTAGTTGTAAGTACAATTGCTAATGTATGCAAAATGAAATTTGAAAATTTCCGTTTATCCTTGACTAACCCATATTTCTTGAAAGTCAGGAGACAGCTAAGCAGTCACTAGTGGGGCTGTTCGTTGCAAATACTCACATCGATTATGCTAATTAAATATAATTACACTGTCAACTCTTTATTTAGGTATGAGTGTTTTCACTAGTTTCTTTTCTACTTCGGAATTTTCTCGTATGTGAACTGACTTAATTGCATAGTACGTACTCTAGTAGTAGCACTGTACGAAATGCTAAACAATCTAGATATAACACTTGCCTTTGTGTATGTATTTACGTGTGCCATTAAAATAGTACCTATAAATACATACGTAGGTACATACGTTGATATGTACATATAAGTGGCATACTGGCATTCCTAAAAGTGAATTGCTACTTTTTAAATTACACCTGCTCATGACGAAGAAATAGAAGGTAGCTTCGACGCGAGACAATATACCTATTATTAATGGGACAGAGGTAATAATTGACTTACTGTTGTCAAGAATGCCTGTTGGTATTCATCTATCTTCCAATCGCAGTGCAAGGCAGGAGACAATATACTAAGAATCATCATTTCCATACTGTCTGCCATCCAGCAAAGTCCAGTAAATAATGACAACATTACTTGAAATTTACCAAATCCTAACGCATTAATAGCTTGCGACACTGTGAACGTATCTGGAAATAAAATTCAAATCAAAACATTAAATTGGTGTCAATTTAAATTTTTTCATCCTAGACGCTTCTATATGGATTATATATAATTATACGTATGCAGTTCCATTCATAATGTTACAAGTATCGTACTGTATTACATAATAGAATTTGTAGGCATTATTTCTCAAATATGTAATTAATTATAAATTACCCACACATTTTATTAACAAAGCACAATTGTGATACTCTCTATGTGCATAACTTTGTCGGAGATAATTATGTAGTTTGATATACCAGAACGAGACCATTTCTCGTCTCGATTAACTAAAGTATCTAGTATGAATAGGCAAGCATCCGTTACAATTACAATACATGCAGAAATGCATTCGATATTATTATTTCAACACTGCCACTCCCTTCGTAAGAATAACTTCTTGATTTAGTACTGGATAATTGGAATCTACTACAATAACTCATGCTGCTCGTGTAAGACTGTCAATTGAAATAGCAAAGCAATCATCAATAATTTTAACTCGACTAAAAGTACCTATATAAGCCCCTACACTTGGATTCGTTTCAGTTTTTATCAAACCTTCGATGCCAAGTGATATTGCAATTGATTATTCGGTGAGCAATTTCATTTACCATATTTTTTAATACTATTTTAAACTTATAAATGATGATGAATTCCTGGATTTTTGCCATACTCCCAATGAGAGAAAAATTATAAAAATGATAATACATTGCAAATAAATTCTATGTACGATAACATATCGTGAAATATAGTACGCATAATTATACTGATTATAAGAGCTTAAATTGTCCTATTATGCCTTAATTAAAGAACGATTAGCTCATACATAATTAAGTTCATAGTACAGGCTATCAGTAATAACTAAAGATTAATGTTATCCCCTCTAAGGTTTTCCGATATAATTTATTACGCCTTGTACTCTTATATGAACACTACTTGACGCCGTATTACAATTACATAACTTTATAAGTTGCTACTAGTAAAAGTAATTGTACAGGACCGTATTGAAATGGTTATTGCCATAAAAACACGACAATAATATCATCACCTAAGACATCTATAGTACAATTCAACTACAACGTAGTAAATCTCATCCTATCGACTTATCGTTAATTACTTCACTAATAATTGTAGCAAGTTAATGCAAATACCATTGCAGTGGTGAGAATTCAAGAGACATCTTTGAGATTATTTAAACAGTTATATAATAGTTGCTGACCCTATCCTTCTAGCCATACACAATTATTCAATGTATTCCTTATCAATTTTTCAAAATCTTTCAAAAATTAATTATGCAGTTCATAGATCTAACTAATATTGTTTTTGGCTTATGTATGGTAAAGTGTACGGTAATTAAGTATATTTTGATCGTTTAATGATAATGTGAGATACAATCACGCTTACTAATTACTATTACTACTCTGTATTTAATGAGTTACCTAAGTCCATGCTTGAAGTTTGGTTCGATCGAGCTCAACTGATTTATCTGAGTGCATTTAAGAAACAAGACAACTAACACTAAATAACTCTCATTGGTTAGTTGTTTGATCATAGTATTGTCACAGAAATACAAAAGCTTTGATTCTTCCTTTAAGACAACCTTGAGCATCTTTAGTTCCCGGTAGGAGTAGTAGAGCAAGCCTGTTCAACGGGGAGAGTAATAATAATTGCTAACACGGTCATTTCAAAACTTTATTTACGACTACGTAAGATTTTAATGCATTCTGAGTACACTACTCTGCATGTGAGTCACAACAACAAGGTTGTTAATAAATTCAAGAATTTACAAAATAGTTGGCTACATCCGGCTTAAATAATGTTAACTTATTGGGAGCTCGTGTTTTAAACGTTAAAAATCGAAGATAACAACAAGATATTATGTTGATGTTGATACCTCTCTTGTGTTTCTCGTGTACTTTGCATCTTATCAGGAAAAAGTAAGAGTGCAGTTGGGAAATCCATAATCATAATCTTCATGTCATATTAACTACAGTGAGAATAATAATGATAAAATACCTACTGACTGGCGTACAGGCAGCTTAACAAACACCAAACCAAAACTCAGACAGCAGTTAACCACATACCTCAGTACGACTACTTCTGCTCACCCCGAGCAGATTGCATAAATTGTTAGGTGTAAGGTGTATCCCCGTTTGTAACAGCTTCATTAAGATTTTTTTCAGCAATAAAAATTGTAATAATACCAAAATAAAAAAATAATTCAATTTTAGAACCAACTAATAATTTCAGCCTTCCTTTTAACACCAGTAGTAAAGTCTAAAAGGAAACTTACTACTATCCCATTGAGATGCATTTCCAGTTGCCATTCATGCATTTATTACTTCAATTATCAGGGGTGGGTCGTTGGTTTTGTATTACGATAAATTAGCCGGAATAACTTGCCAACTATATTATAACTGCATATGCATCCCATTCACGGCACAAACGCTAATGCGCTCCAATACAAGATGAGAGGATGAATAAAACAATGGTTAGAAAAAATAGACCACATGTAAAAGGAGATGAGTGCATAAACATAATTTATACCATTCCATTGACAGACCTTACTTACTTTCTGTCTTTGTTCCGATTGAAATGCTCTTTCTACTTTATTCGTCATTGTTTGCATTGTACACCCTCAATTCAGACCAAAACCATTACTCACACTCAAAGTCGTACAGATCCTTCAATCTCAAATTGATCTCGTTAATCAATTACGCTTCTAGTCTTTATCAATTTAGTAAAACAACTAATAAAATATAATAAATAAAGTTTAAAACAATCAATCTTTGGATACAGTAAAGATGATTCATACTCGCAAGAATAAATTATTCTAACCTAAAAAACTAGTGCTTTACAAACTTTATAAAATTATTGAAAATTGCTAAATAGATGAAAGGCAATTTACCTGAAAATTGCAGTTTCGAGACAAAGATTTCGAGAGGAAAATAGCTTATTGTTAGTTTGCCCGTGTAAAAAATGTGTTCTAGTAGGCCATGGCCTTGCCTTAATTTAGTTGGTGGAGATGACAAGACGGTAACTCTTTATTTTCATTTTGCTCCGTCGACGTGTTACGTGGACAATGAGAGTGATTGAGAGCAGTCACAGTGAACGACCAAAAACAATACTGGAGTATTTACTCAGCACTTACACATGTATAGACAAGAGTGTGCATTAGTACATTAACTACAAACCATGTATCTACCTGTATATCTGTAATTGTATTTATTTTCTACTATTAGAATTCTTTGTTAAAAAACCTCATCAAATAGAAATTCCCCTCTACGAAACACATGTGTGCTTTAACTTAACAAAACCTTGTCTATCTGTAGTTTACCCTTTTAACTGTGTCACGATCTCATCTGGAAAATGAAATTAAAGCTAACAAACGATCAGGTCAGTGTGACTATACTATAACAATACCGCACATTGTAGCTACAATAAGTCGGCCAAACTTTTAACTAAAGGTGAAAAGAGAGAATACTGAAAATGAAAATTAAAAACTACAATAATAGCTACAAGGGTTTTTATCTTACCGTCAGGTACAACTCCAGATACGGCAGCCGTCATTTCAATATCCGATCCCAAATCACGGATTTTTTTCGAATAATTATCATCGATATTATGATTATGATTTCGGTCACCGTGCTCACTATAATGATGATTGCTATCCGGGCTGAGTCTATCGATTTGTAACGTTTCGACACGTTCGGGAATATTTGTCCCTTCCATGACTTCGTATCGTCGAGACTTGAGGTTAAGAACTAATTTTTGACTTAAATTCTCCATGGTTGACACTTACAGTTTCCTTTTATTACGATTTTCTCTTCTGTCCTTCACTTCCTCAGTCTCAATTAGGTAAAGTCCAAGATAATTTATTTCTTTGTATTCAGCACAGGATAACAACTTATATCAGGAGCCCGCTGATTAACGATTACTGTTGGTATATATACACCTATTAGTCATCTCCCCGCGTTGCAGAAGCTAAGGAAAAATTCCAAGTATTACTAATTACTACTCCTAGGAACGGTGATTGAAGAATCAACGAATAATTAAGTACAATAAAGTAGACTTTGGTAGCCTCACGTCGCACATATAAAGTTGTCAGGTGATGACATTCTTCGTCTATGTGTAGCGATTATAGTACTCAAACTCATAACTGCAAATAATTATTACCAATAATACCTATACACAAATGTACGGATTTCTTGTTGTCATATGAGCTACACTGTGGAACTGTGGACTCTGAACACAAGCTGAAATAGCATAGGTAGTAGCAACAGCACCACTGAATTACTAATTTATAACGTCACAATCACAGTCACAAATAATGTCATCAGCACAAAAAAATAAAGCAAAACTAAACACACCACCAAAAGGAAGATAAACCAGAGTTTACCCAATCAATCTTCAGCACAAAAAATTCGGGAGTCCGGTACCATAGAATAAACGACTTGAAAAACTACAAAGAGAGATAAGTTGTGGGTCCAACAAGTACACACGAATTCATATTGAACTTTTGTAGGTAAAAACAAATAATTGTGCTTTAAAATTTGAGGAGACTGCAACGGAGTGGCAATGCTTGAGCCACTGCATCAATGCAATTCAGGCGGAGAAATATTCCGCAGTCGAACTCTGCATGACCCGAGAAACCAATAAAAGTAAACGCAACTGGTGGTTGTAAATATGACTGTAGGGCGCAGTGCACTTTACTCTTCATTATTATCTTTTCCCTTTGCCTCCCTTCCTTCTTCCCTCATTCTCATTGTCAAGTAGGCTCGTAGATATTTTGTGGTGGACTATTCTACCCACACGCAAAGTCTAATCCATCTCTAGCAAACCAATTCCAACAGTAACAGTCCCAGCTCAGCTCGAGCTCACCTGGAGTAAGTATCCTCGACAGTCAACAGGTAGTGGATATATGCAATGCAATCCAATGGCATCACCATCACCATCACTATTCCATCCCAGAGCCACAGACAGAGGAATGAGAGGAACCCATGTACATTACATACCACATACCAAGACCAGTCTAATACTCTAATAGATGGTAAATAATGTTATTCTGATCTGCTGCTGCTTTTCATACAATCTGCACACATCCTATAAGGGAAGCAGAGAACACAACATGCATAGTATAATGGCAATAGGAGACGAGACAAGATGAGAAGAGAAGGGAATGCCGACTCGACTATACTTCTAGCAACTATAGCAAACGCTGGCAAACTTGCATTGCAAGAGCAACAATCAGATTGAAAAGTTTAAGACAGCCACAGGTATTCTCTCCCTCCGTCACAGTCACAGGTAGGTAATCATTGTTTAGTAGTTTAGTTTCCTTACCTCACCCCCTTGCCAAATCATTGCTTCAAATATCAAGCCGAGCCGACAGCCAACGTAGTATTAGTATTCAGCCCTTTGTATCCGTTACACTTGTCAGATTGCTTATATCATTTCAATGGAATCCCGTGTTCGTCCACTCATACACCTCGTACGTAACTTTCAAGTTCAGCCGAATTTGTACATATGAGGATTGTTTTGTACTAAAGTCACTTTTCTTATTTTATTATTTGTGGTTACGCATGCATCCTAGTCTTAATACAACTCCAGAGACATCAATTTAATGTTAAGCAAACATGAATAAGAAGTAAGGGTTGAAACGCTTTTCGTTACAACCAAAAACATAATATGGAATTAATTATAACTTTTTCTGTCAGTTATTTGAAAACCCAAATACAAAAACCTCGTGACTTTTGTGCGTTATAACGTTTTTGGAAAAACGTACATCATTACCTTCTTGATATAGCGGAATTGGTATACTGTAAAATTGTTGTAACGAGAGAATGACAACCCTCCAGTGCCCTCCACTCCAAGATTCCTTCGCTTGCTCTTGCTCATCGTCAGTATGGTATCCTTGTTGAAGGTGCAAAGCCTAACATCATCTGAAGACGATACGCCAAATATGTTAAGTCTTGCACCTTCAGCGATGATATTATATTATGCACTCTTAATTACGCTGTGAACATAACACAAGATGATTTGCAAGTAAAAATAAATGCAGTGATTATTTTAGGTGGATCTAAATTATCTAAATCACCATTTGCATTGCTAAAACAAAATATTTCTTTAATCTTTCTTTGGTCTGAATCACCCAAAATGTTATTGAAATTATGTATTGAAATTTGATGTACGTAGGAAGAAGGTACCACTACAAAAAGGTCAACATTAGCACAACAATTCTGTGGGAACTATCAACTGTTTTACTATCATTGTTCTATTTTCATATCCGTACTATGTGCTTGTGTATGTAATTATATCTTCTATGTGCATATCCGATGCATAGTGGCAGCGGCAGAGCTCCACTGCAATTATATTCTTGTTGTGGCATTCACGTAGGTACTTACTGTACATAATTACCGTGCCGATACAACATAATAGCAATGCAAATAATTAAGATACGAGATAAGAAGCTGACGTTTAAGTTTAGCCGAATTAGGAGCGTGGGTTTTAATTCATATACTTCAATAATTATAGGCTACCTACACTTATCTAGAAATAAATCTACATATTCAAGTACATTGACACGGTAAACAAATTCAAACGTTTTATGTGTGAAATAGAATACTCCACTGTCAATTCGAAACAGTATTGTTTTGTGTTGTTTAAAATCCTTTTTTGCGCCAAAATGGTAGAAATACCACACGGAATGTTCTTTGCAAAATAAAAGACAAGTACGAGCACCCAAGTTCCCGTAACGCTTTACATATACGTAATATAACACCGTCACAGTGATAACTAATGATATTACTATTTTTTTAAAGAATAATTACTACATATACCCAGGTACCCTATGCTGAAGCAAAGCTGACAGATACCACTGTCGAGACGTAACATAATGCATTTTAACATATCTACATAGGTACATAACATACATATTTACTAGTACACTGAAGACAATGATGGTTTCGACATTCTACTGTTCTTAAGCTGGTTGTTTACAAACGTTTAGCCCAATTCAAAATATTCGATAGAAATGTCGATGTCAGATTCAAGTTCATGTACTGTTACATAACACAACATAAAAGCGTACTTTTATTAAATAAAAGTACGTACAACAGATATGCTGAGGAAACTATAGCGGAACGAACTCTAGAATCGTAGGTAGCAGAAATACCACCAAAGTACCACACACAATCCCCGATTCACACATGACAAACATCTACTTTCTAAAGTTTACCATCATGAGGTAGGCAACTCCTTTCCCCGATAAAAATCATGGTAATAATTAAGCCTACGTTACGAAAATGTCGTGACAATATAATTCATCGTTTGCCAAAAAAGCAAACATAATGCAATGCAATTATGTAATTTAGCAAGCCGAGCTTGTAATATCTACAAACAGAGGAATTTGATCTGGGCACGATTTCAAGGAGTGTTTCACCCGACAATCTTAACTATACAAATATTAGAACATTTGCAGTTTTGCTGTTCGTAGTAGTATCAGCTGTAGCTGGTCAGTCTCTTATAAAGTCCCCTATGAAAAATAAACACTGAGAAGGAAGCAGAAAAGGATAACAATAATTCGTACAGCCTTAATAAACAGTAACATATAGTAAATATTCCAAGACAGATTTCAACTACGTAATTACAATAATCAGCTAGGACACGATTCAGGTTCAAGACTTCAACAATTGAACTAAACTATCATTTAATGTAAAGACAAACTAATATTAAATAATAACAACATATTTTTCCACGTAATACAAACTACATCCAAAAATATGTTAATAGTAAATAATGGTTTATGCTTTGTCCCCAACTTTATTCACCCCCAGACGAATTCGCCCCTGAACCAATTTTCCCCAGCTTTATTTTATACTGAAGGTTATTAAGTGTAATGTCTTGGATATTTTAAGCAAGTTAGCTGAAAGGGAATTTAATGAATGAGAAAGACAGATACACATGTGTTAGTAGTTAGGTTTTTACATTTCAAAAACTACTCAGAGTACAATATGTTATTGATAGAAATGACTGCTGAAACACTATTTTGGTCACCAGACATTAAATTGCTTTGTGTATATCCCTGCCCACGTGGAAGATAAATTTTCGTACTATCATTTCACACTTTAGCTCCAAAGTGCTAGCACACATGTCAGACTTAGTCATTTCGTTGGCGTTTGTTATTTTCTGTCATTTAATTAATAATTTAGTAGGTATTTATACGATAAACAAAATAAAACAACTCGTCGAAAGCTTTGCAATAACCAAATTTTGTGAGAAATAATCGACGGGCGCGAATTAAATCCAGGGACAAATTGGTCGGTGTACTTCGGATAAAATAGGTAAATGACGGGAACAAATAAAGGCTTAGAACGTTGTGGCCGATGGAAGCGGGAACATTTTTGGGGACGAATCATTGAAGTACCACATATAATAATATTCACATCCAGTTTTCATTGAAATGTACACACTTCATTTTCATGGTAAAAATGTATAAGTTATTCCAACAG
>JAAXYX010005148.1:0-11291 GCA_036851915.1 Ptenothrix huangshanensis | reverse complement strand
TTATATATTCTCCACCATTTAAAGCATGTTGAATATTAATATTTTCTTTTTTAATCATATATTCTAACCAAATTATGCTTTGTTTTGAAAAGTTATTACGGTTGTTGGAAAAAACAGCAATTTTCTTTTCTGGAACATATTTTGACCGAAACATACCCATAGACACTAGCAATAGTTACATATTGCAGTGGATCAACGCATAATTCAATAGTTATTACATTAATCAATTACTGCCGTCCTTTTCTTTATAATCAAATTTACTCATATTGTTTCTTCTCTATATTTAATGCACGCGCCGCTAAAAATGTTTACATCTGAGTTACAATAAGCTTTTAATTCTTCCATAAAATTAAATTCCAATCTTTATTTTGTTCATACTATTCTTCAAACTGCTTCTTCTCTTGTTCTGATTTCATTTTATCTGGTTGATAATACCTTTTGTGTGGAAGTCGTCCAATATAATTCCAAATTTAGGTTTGTTAAAAATAGGTGGAAAATATCCTCATCTTTTAAATAATCTAATAATAATAATAATCTCATAAATTTTTAATGCTTGACTTATATGTTTAAAACTAACGATAAACTTTATTTTTGCATTGGTAGCGGTTAATTTCATAAGTTTGGTCCTGGTAGGGATTATTTTAATGTCAATGTTATTACTTATACAATACTTATATACAAACTGTGTATCATACAATTTTACATTGTGTGCTATAAACGTAAATTCCGATTTGTTTAAATCCCATTGACCAAAATCGTTGCTTGAGAAAAATTCGTTTTCATTTCCCATAAAATCTTTAGCAAATATATAATTTGGTACATGTTCGTTTTGGTCATTTAATAACATTCATAATCGTACAATATATAATTTTCAGAAGGTTTTTTGGTAGTTTTCTTCTTATATAACATTTATGATTGGTTGGAAGGATTTCGTTGCAAATATAGCAACAAGCTTTATCACAAGAGTGTACTTCTTTCTTTTCGTGTTTATATCATATTTTCTTGGCACAATCTTTACATTTCCATATTTTCTCGCACGCTTTAGTAATCAAATGTTTGTCGAAACAATCTTGATTTAAGAAGCTGTGGTGACAACTTTCATATTTTTTCCAATCTTTTTCATTTTCATTTCATTGGTGATTATGTTTAAAACCATTCCATACTTTACATCTGTTATTAGTATCACAAATATGATTTTGTTCGCAAGATTTTCTACATTTATTGCAGTAGTATTTGGTAGCAAAAAATGCCGTTAAACTGTTTATTGTATTATGATGATTATTAAGATAAAGTAAATAAATTCTTGTTAAATTCGTGTTTTTTGTTTGTCTTATATATGTATACTCTCCACCTATTGCCGATATTATATCTATTTCAATGTTTAGTCTTGTTTCAATATATTAAAATCATTTTAAGTCATTCCATTTGATGAAATATTAAATTCGCATAGTTGCTGTTTTTCAACAATAGGTTTCCCGCAAAAATGGTCATCTCTACGAAGATCTTTTATCTTAGATTTTGAAGGATAAGTTTTATTTCTAATTAAACGTATTTCTCTTATTATTTTTGTAAATCAATATATGTAAGACCTACAACAACAGCATGAAGTTTGCATAGATTATCAGTATTTTTAATTACGTTAACACAGCTTTTTAAAAAAGCATCTTCAAATCTTTTAATATTTTTATATCCAGTTTCTTGGGATTCATCAATAATTTTGATATTTAATTTTTTATATTAATTTATTTTATACTTGATATTTAAGTTGGTTTGTATTAAACTTGGTTGTTTGAATTAAAACAAAATTTCCAAAATCATGATTTATGCTTGGTTTTGGTTCATTTGATTTTACTTCTTTTATTTTCTAGTTCTAAAGTGGGTAATAACAATGTTTTTAAATCATTATGTTCTCTTGTTTGATCGTGTTCTTTTAAATCTTTACCTGAATTAAATTGCAATTCACAAACATTGCAAGTAAATCTATTTAACTTTTTTAAGTGTTTTTGAGTGTTATTATGACGATTTAAATCAGCTTTTCGCATAAAAGATAAGTCACAATTCTGACACAAATAAGAACGCGCGACTGAAGCCATCTCTATTTTTAAGAAAATAAAATTAAGATTAAAAACTTTGTATAATAAATGCTTATTTCAAAACTAGGATATATAAGAGAAGGAAAAAACAAACAAAAACAATGTATCAAAACTTCATAAAGTTGTTTCGGATATCCAGGATTTAGAAACCTTAAAGTCTGAATTATTGAACATTCTAGAAAATCATACAGTCCTTCAAAACTTAAGTGCAGAGCACGCTATTCAAATACACAACTTAGCTAATGTAATAGATGGTTTTAGAAGTGACGTTAATCCAGTTATAACATAAGTACTAGATTTAGAAGAACGAATGGGTAAACAACGTGGATTGATTACAAAAAACGTTGAAGAAATACAGGCTCTAGATAGAAAATTAATACTTAAATTACAGAAACCGAGCTTAAGTTTAAGGAAGCCAGTATAGAAATCTTAGATAAAATTATTTTAAAAGAACAAGATGTAATAAAATCTCTAAATACACTTAGCTCTACAATTCCAATTATTTCTGAGGTAGTAGAACTAACAAACGAAAGATATATAACGTAAACTTAAATTTCAAAAAAATTATAAATTCAAGAAGCTCTTATGTTGCAACATTTGCCATTTTATCAGGTTATTGTGCTGTAAATAAACCGCCTATGGAAGCTAAACTGGAAATTTCAAATAAAAATTTGCAATATACCCATGAATGGAACTTTTATAGAAACATGTATCAATAACAGAACAAAACAAGCGGAAATTTTTGTAATTCAGAATAACTCATTAACTCTAAATGTAACTACTTAACAATAACCGGCCGAATACATTTTTACCTGTATTCTGCAGTTAGCTTTCGTTTTTCAATGTAAAATGATTAAAAAACGCCGGCTTTTTTTGTATTTTCAATTTGGCGTAATTATTTTGATTTGGAAACTGCAAATGTTATGCAAAATGATATGATTTGGATGCAAATTATGGTGATTTATGGCGTTTTTGAAATTTCGTTTTTTTATGCCCCCAGAGTGGGAAGTATACTACTGATAACAATTTTCGTAAACACTATTCATATTTTGCCCCTGTAGTTTAATAGAGATTGTGTCTGCTGGATTCTTCACAAACACTTTGTACTTACAATTTCCAGACAGTGTGCACAAACCATTGTGAAATGGATGTTGTACTAACATTACAATGCTACAGTTTTTGATATGTGTCTCTTAATTGAAGGTGTACAAAACGTCTTTGCTCTTACTACTTTCAATCATCAAATCATCCAAAATATATAAATGATGAGTCATACCCTCGTCACCATACTTCCCAGGTAATCCATGATGAAAAACTATACCAGATACATTTCGATGATAATGAGCAAATAAATCTGGAAGCTCTTCACCATAACACTAAACAATCTGTTCAATAGGAGGGTGAATAATTTCCCGTCGTCGAATGATGAGGTCCTTGGCCAGGTACGACTTCGCTATATCTATCGCTATTGTACACTACGAAAAAAACAGCGATAGGGCTTGCCCCTATCCCTATCGCAAATATAGTAGGGCCAACATCACTGCAGCCTGTACTTTCCCAGTGTAGTACCAAAGATAAATCATATGAAAGTCAGTTGCCGTTCTTACGCCTACAGCATTTGTATGCTAACTATACTCCTTCTTACGTCATCAACATATTTTTAATTTCATCGCTTTATTTCGCATTTTAATTCATCTTTTCCGAGGCAGTCTTTTAAAACATTCATGATCAAACACCTCAAACACAATAATTGTTTTATCCACTCATTATATAACAACGACAAACTTGATGAAAGTAAATATTAAGTAGGTTTAGCCATTAGTTTGGTGAAACAGAAAACAAGTAATTAATATTCGCCACAATTACTAATATCAAACCACACAAGAATCTTCACATATACAGAGTAGCAATTGCTCTAGCTCCATTAGTATAGTTTAATCAATTTTTTAATCAGTTTTTAATTACAATAAGCAAATTATAGTTGCGTCTACATTATGATATTTTGTTGTAGCAACATAATGGAGACAGAACGTTTGTTTTTCTTTTTGTTTCAATAAGCGGTGATGTGCTCATGCTAATAACAGAGTGTCATGGTAATTTTCCATTTTCATCGGTATTTAAAACCACATTGTTATAATGTAGAGGCAACTTTCATCGATTACCGTCGATCACACTGAATTGAGAATCGATTCTCACTTGGCTTCATCGATTACAATCAATCACTCATTATACTTGAACTGTAATCAAATGGAGATAGTTTCCAAGGTTTTATATGCAAGTTCACTTTTTAAAACTGTAATTATGATACTAATGGAGCTAAATGGAGCATAACTTTGATACCAGCATTCTCATCAGCAATTACTGTATTTAACGAGATATAACGATTTATAACAATTTTGATGCATTACAATCTACATACTAACTTCATTCAGGTTTGCCAATAATGTTTTGTGCTGAATTTTTGATCGCTTTAAATTAACTCTGAATTTGTTCAAACTTGTGGTGTAAGCCTGAATACGTCAAAGCCAACAATTAAAGTAAAATAGAGACAGAATACTGGAGAAAGCTAAACAATTACAAGTTGTTTTGGTCAGCTCGTGTTCGCGTGCCGAACTGCTGAGCGACCGACAACGAAATCGTTATTTTAAGTGCCTATTTAAACTTGCAATTTACATGATCGTCACAGTCAAGCGTCAGTTGGCTGACAGCAGGCCAATCACGTTTGGCTTCGAACTTAAATATTTTAGCGGCAAATCTCCTTCGAAGGCGCCACTCATAGGCCACTCGTGTCTCAGTCAAAGCCACAAATGCATTTTTAAAATAAAATTGTATGTTTGGCTCACGGATAAACCCAGATATTTTGCCGCACGTTCTTTGGTAAGTTGAGCCCCGTAAAACTCACTTTTCTAAAATTAAAAAATTTGCTTATGTTATTGTGTTAGGTTAGGTTAGGTTAATTTAGACTAAGTTAGGTTAGGTTAATTTTGGTTAGGCGGTGACCGAAGGTCACAGTTCATCTTCGGTTAGCTTAAATTGTAAATGAAAACAGTGAATTTTACGGGGCTCGACTTACCGAAGAATCCCCATTTTGCCATTGATTAGCCATTCAATGTGATGGCCTGATGGCCAGCGATATTCGCGGACTGGGGTGTAGTATTTTTGTATGTAAAACTAATACAGTGTTGCCAACGATTTTACTTACTTGTGGTCGTATTGCTTTTTGACCCAATGGGTATAAGCACTGCATATTACTGTACTAATGCACCGTTAGGTAGCACTTCTATTTTAGAAGTTTACTCCTAAAGAATTAGATTTGCAAATTACTTACATAGAATATAGGGTACTTAACTTCCGTACTGGTTGCGACAGTATATTAAAGTGCACTTCTGCAACTTGTTGCAACGTGTTGAGGGACTATTCCCACTTTATGTTATTCTTTGTTCCCCACGATCAGGGTAACCCCTGAATGAACAGACAATCTGTCACACCCACATTCACCCAAGGTCCGCCCCTTCCCTTCACCGCGGAAGCACAGCAGCCAGAATAGGAAGAAGGCAAATGCACTCAGGTGTTGCAAGGAGCTGCGAGAAACAAGAATACGCTGGAATAGATGTTACACCATTAGCATACCCTCCTGACCGTCACTCCCACCCCTCCCGTCGCTGACTCAGATCTGCCACGCTCCCGTCACATCCCAGTTGGAAGCCTCTCGATTCTTTCCCAGAAAAAGAAAATACATTCCCTCCAACCGGAATCGAACCAGGGACATCTGAACCAATGTTTATACTGCTGAATACTACCACACCGGGACGGGTTGCCAACGATTTTGACACGTTTGAAGAGATTCGACTTCAGTCTGATGTTTCTGCATCACAGTAACGTTATTTTTACGGTAAATTGCCTCGATGCAATATGAGGACGTTCTAGTGATGGACTGAAGTTTTCTTTTCCACTCAACGGTTTTCCACTCAATAATCAAACTACCGCACAACCGATCTTAACATAAACACCAGTCAACTCTATTTTTCAATTCTAAATTTCCCAGCAATTTCAGCTTCTTTTCCCACCTGGCTTCTGGTCCGCTTAAGAATAGCTGATAATGTGCAACGAACTACCAACCAACATGACTAATTCAATGACAATGACATTCTTACACTAGCAAGTAGCCAAGACAATACCCGTACAGTATGACATACAATAACATCCACCCACAAAGTCCACCCTTATACACTGTAAATAATCAAATCACAAGCATTTCCTAATTTAAGTGGCAATACCTCAAATTTTAGGAGGTATTTACGGACCAACAGTACTGGCAAATGTGTAAAGCTACGTAGGTATATTACCAGTTGCCAAATTTTCAACCATCAGCATGACACAAAAGCTTAATCTTCTTCTCATAATGACTATGGCTTATCACAGTACACTATTACCATCAACAATAATAAATTCTTAAATCTCTATTCCTAAAAGAGTACTGAAGAAGAAAAGATGTCATCGATGTTTCTTACTCAAACGCGTTATACAGCTCTTACCAATATAATAAGGTACTACTATTTTAATTACGTTCACTGTAAATAATCTAATCACAAACATCTATTGTCTTAGGATTAGGAGGTAATCACCTCCTTTCTAAGCGGCAGAAACATAAATCAAAAACGCCGTTAGGAGTTTTTGAAACTGCGTAGGTACATTATCCATTTGACAATTTTTAATCACGATACGAGTGCGACACAAAAATGTATTTTGTTTACACTGAACAATAATTTTGCAATTCAACACTTACTGTCTCCAACAAACTACCTGTTTGGACAGTTCGACTACTTACAACTTATATTCCAGGGTCCGGTTGGGTTGTATTTTTTTGATTTCAATAATTTTAACATTTTTTGTTCTGAAGAGATCGAATTTAACAAACATTTTGTGTGCGGTCATTGAATATCAGTTTTAAGATAGAGTAACAAAAGTTTGGTGTGCGTACAAAAAACACCCAAAACTGCAACCTGCCTTCTGATTTGGCAGTAGAAAACACGGGGGACATAATTAGGTACTATGACAAGTTTAAGACGAAAATTTGAGCTCATTTGTGCGGCAACTTTAGAAGTTAATGACGTAACAACATATACAACCACAGACGCACATTTTACCATCACTATAGCCTACCTTACGACGTAAGCGGCTAAAAGTATTTGAGAGAACGTAAAGTATTTATTTACAACTGGTACTACAATAGCACATGCCAAAAGACACAGTAGATCAATGTTTTATCTGGGTTTTGCTCTTAAGGAAAGGACTTAAGTATGTTGTTTATTGGGTTACAATTAATATCTATGAGGGATTCGTGTTGTAGGGGTGATTGTTGGCTATCCTACTTGATCCGCGAGGCAGCTATGATAACTTCTTTCACCATAGAAAGGGGTAGCAAGAACTTCTTCCGAAAGTCTTCGAAGTACGACGGAATGGTTCCTCTTGCTCCTACTAGTATGCCAATTACCTCTATTTTCTCCAGGTGGTATTTTTCAAGAAAAAAGAGATGCATGGATTATAGATGGTTTTTTCCTCTTGCTCGACCTCTTTCGCTTGGTCTCTGTTAATTTCAAAACGAACTGTTGGGTTTATGATATAACCTCGTTTTGAATTTTCATCGTAATAGATCATGTCTACACGTCGAGTAGATCCGTCTTGGGCCAGGCAAGATATTTCTTCGTGAAATTTCCAGAGTACATGTGCGCCGCAGGGCGCCTGACGTAGGTATTTAGCAACAATGCTTCGAATTTCATGGTGTCTGACGTTACGCAAGAGATCACCTCTATGGCAGCGGCCAACGATATGGCTAATAGTTTCTCTCTAGCTACAATGACAGCATCGAAGGTCTCCTTGACTGCGACCAGGGATGGACATTACAGGGTAAACGTTGGCTGACATTTTGAGTAAAGATACGAATTCCGCGTTTTTAGACCTTCTTTGTTAGAAATAGGTTTGTTACGTGCTGGATACTCTTGGAACATTTCTACACCTTTTCCTCTGTGGGGAAGGTCACACCATTTTTGGTATTCATCGTCTCGCAAGGTGGTGCGAAGGATTTGACCGGGCTTCGTCTTTGGCTGGGCTTCAGATTTTTCCTCGATGTCATGTGTTAGGTTTAATGATTCGATGCATTCTTTCATTTCCAGTTCAGCAACTTGTCATTTGATCTTTACAGCGCCACACATATGTTGTAGTGTTGAATAAAAACCTCCCAGCAGGCTCTAACAATTTGAAATCCGCGATGTCTGTAAGAGGTGTAAACCATTGCATCGAAGGTGTCCGAGGGCAGTCCAATAATTTCCTTCACTGAACGTTTGATTAATTTGTTTAGGTCTATCAAGAATTTTGCAGATAGTTTGTTTAGAGGGGCGGCTTGAAGAGGATAGATTAAGGAAGGCCAGAGATATTGGTTGATGATTTTTAGTTTTTGATTTGGATACAACATTGCCTACTAAGTTTTGCAGATTTTTTTTTGAAATTATTTATTGTTGTGGCTGCGTCAAAAATAATTTCATCTGAAAAATTCACCCCAAGGTATCTAATCCTCTCACCCTTCTTAATGGCTTCAATATGGTTGTTTTCGTTAAGGACCAGTGGATCTTCACATAATTGGCCATTTTTGATGTTTATGACCTTTGACTTTTTATAGTTGATACTGTAGCCTAGATGCTAAAATTTTTTAATTGCAATTTTGGTCAACTCCTTAGCGGCATCCATTGAGTGCGAAAAGATCGCAAGGTCATCTGCGAACGCCCTAGCTGAGACTTTTGGGATGTCATGATGGATTTGAAATCCGTATTCGTGAGAGAATTTGTGCTCCGGGAGTTCCCCGAGGACATGGTCTATTGATAGATTAAAGAGGCGTGGGGATAGGAGGATCCCTGAAAAACGCTTCTTTCAACCAGGATGGGCTGTGTCATTCCTTTAATTGTCTGTACGTAGGCTTTATTACCTTTCATAAGTGAAATCACACTATTTCTCAATTTAGATGGCATGGGGATGTGACATAGTAGCTGTTTGCCATGACTGTGCGAGGTTTCTTCGAATGCCTTTCGTACGTCCAACATTACTATGACACAGTCAGATTTCGACTTCTTTGCTTTTGATATGCATCCACTGACAATAGAAGAGTTAATAAAACAGCCAGGATGCCGAGTAAATCCAACTTGATTTTCATTGATTAATATACTTTGTTTCAACTTACGGTCCAAAACTCGTTCCAAGATTCGGCGAAGAATAGAACATATATATAGAACATATATAGATTTTTAACCAAACTTCCGACTTCCTCCTTTTTTTCCTCGGTTTTCAATATTAGTACTGTTCTTGCCTTTCTGAAGCTTTCTGGAACAATACCCCATTTTTGCGTAATTGAAGCGACCGAAGCGATAACGTTGAAACAATCTTCTCCGATCTGCTTCAGAAGACGTACCGGTATACCGTCCATGCGGCTTGCTGTGTCGTTATTTATGCCCCTGACCGCTTTCTGGATATCTTCTGTGGTAATGGTTTCATTATATTCATGGTCAATTTGTTTTAATAAGTCGTGACTGATATCTGGTCCGTAATCTTGTTATTTGGTTTTCCCCATCTACTGTTATATGATTTATGTAGGGTTTCGAGATCGATATTGCAGGAGTAAGAGACAAACGATGATTGCAAGAGAATTCTTACAGCCTTTTTTCTCGAGTAATAAAATAAATGCTGTAAGATTTCAAAGTTGTACTGAGCTCTACGGCGTTGTCTCTCGCGTTTTGATGATTTTTGAGGATTTGACGATTGGTTATATTTTACGTTGTTTAGCATGAATGATTTGTTTCGTTTTCTGGCCTCATAAAATTTTGTGTTTGGATGTTTTGGGCCGAGCATTGTGTTTTCCAACGCCTGAATTAAGCAGGCTGAAAACTGATCGACAACTTTGGAGAATATTTCTATAGTGGGTTTTTGTTCTAGCATTGGGTTTAAAGTTGTGGTGAATTTCTCCATCTCGCTTTTAATTTTTTCTTGGGATGCCGATTTTTCAGTCTGTGTTAATTGGAGGTGTCACCATTTTCTTGCGATAGTGCGTTACCATAAGAGTTTACGATTGCATTGTCACCTCAATGGCAAATTATTAAGAAAGAAAAACTAACATGCATGGCCACAAGGAAAACATTCGTAACGGGAATAGTCAATTTGTACACGTATTCGATATTCATAGCGTACAAATGCTATCAACTTCGCACACTCCAAGAATTTCCTCTTTAAATCAAACATATTTATGTCTATATAATATGCGTCTATATGATATTGTCTATATGTTACTGATCCGGAGAACAATTAGACCAACTATTTCAATATGATAGAAAGAAACCTGAAAGAGTCGACGCAGGTGCTTAATTGTAGCTACCTTCTTCAGCTTACATATTTTAGCAGTGATTAGCCCGTTTTTAATGCCATTAAGTCATGCAAAAAATGAAGCCTGTATTTAAAACTAATTGCATACGTCACTCAATCTAGATTGTACAGTTTAGAAGAGCCTATAACACTACAAGAACAAACAACTACACCCTCCATAAAAACAACCATAACGCGCGCGCATTAAAGTTGTTACCATTGGTATACATATGAATAGTAGAGTCAAATAGGAAAATACCCGTAGGTATTTTCAGGAGTGCACAGGATTCTCTAGTTCTGAGCGAGCACCCACTTGTTGCACTAGAATGTGCACGGTGTGGCAGTTGCACCCCGCAACTGCAAGGGCGTAGTTGGGACTGAATTTCCGGGGGTGCTTGGTAATGTTGAAGCTAGTTTTCTTAAAATTTTTGCATTTTTAGCCCCATTATATCTAGTGTAAAGCCAAAAATTTCGGGGGGTGCTTGAGCACCCGAGCACCCCCCTCAGCTACGCCCCTGCGCAACTGCCCGGACTCTGCCCAAACCTCTAGTAGTCCTGGCCATACTCTATTCTCTCTTTCTTCACATCTTAATATTGGCAAATAAATTACCACTCCCTTTATTGGCAAGTCAAGCGAGTATAACCCACTTATTACACAAGCCATAACGAGTCATATACGGTGTTCGGATAGATTGGCAAAAGACATTTTGGCAAAACATTTTGCCATTATGGTTGGAGGTACTCCGGACATTTTGGCAAAACAGAAAAGGATATTTTGGCAAAACAAAAACGGTC
>JAAXYX010005147.1:0-11293 GCA_036851915.1 Ptenothrix huangshanensis | reverse complement strand
TTCCCGCCAATAAGTTTAAAAAAAATTCGACGTTGATTCGATATAGAATCTCGGACTCATATAATTATCGGAATTTGAAGGAACAGAAATCACAATAGTAACTTCCACGTTTTGAAGGTTACGCTTTTCCTACATATATGCGTATTTACATACATTTAAGTATTATCATGTACATATACAAACGAATCTGGAATCAGTACTAAAATTTTTTCCTAGCAACTCTTCACTTAACTAAATCAAAATATCCTTCAATTTTTGATAATACAACAAGAACAATCAAGTGTAGAGCACATATTCAATTGGTACACTTCTCTACTGTATGTAAATATTTGCAATAGTTGTCTTCAGAACCAATAAATATCTAGTTTTTCGATATAATCTCTGGAGTTATAATCATTTCAGAAAGTGTCGTATGCATCCTCTACCCAATCATAAGTTATTTGTTTCTTCCCATTTAAGATCATATACATATATGAATGTTCTATGGAATGCGATGCTTTATTTGCAAAACAATACTATCAGCACTAGCTCAAAATTAAAAACACTAAAGCAGTCTCAGGTATTCTTCGCTGCAACCCACAAGGTACTTCAGATACTATGTAAAATAGTTTAGTAAGAGAGTTCTTACTTCAACTCAAATAAAGATTTACATACATCAAAAATACTACATAGGAGGGCAAAACCCGATATCTAAAAAAATGTTTCGGTCAGAAAATGATTCGCCAGTACTACTCGAACCTGTTAATGTACTCCACAGATATTTACAATTGAAACTTTTTTATTTTGTTTTTCCATTCTTAATTCATTTTGATGTCAAAAATCAAAAACTTTGGTTGAAACAATCCCATATTCGAAAGGTAAGAAAAAAATAAACACATGTTCCAGGGTCATTAACGGTAACCATAAGTTTGTTTCTTGCTGCGTAATATTTAGTTGTATTTAGTGGTAGTATTTGGACTGTCTGTATTTGAGTAATAATTTTTGCCGCAGATTCTATTGGCCGTTGTACATATTGGACTTTTGTGCTATGCTATTACAGCTAGCATCGCCATGCTCATGAGAATCAAATGTTACTCAAATTTTGGGCCGGCAATGCAGGCAGTAGCTTCTCAATTTTGGGCGATGTCTGTAATTTACATAGCCTACAACAATTGGTTTCAGCAAGAAGCTTTATTGGATTTGTTGAATACTATTTATGCAGTTTGTTCAACATTGAAGAAGCATGGAATCATTGTATTAAATACAAACACATCTGTAATTGTTTCACATTGACTTTACCGAGATTTTCCAATTATCTCTTACGATCATAATTAGCGATCATAATCTCAATAATGCCATTTATAAATAACTATCAATTACTTTTCAATTTAATTAAGGTATTAGTGAGAGTCGTTTTTACGTCAGTTGCAGTTGCTTGGTTTGTCGTTCAATGCGCTCATTCCTATGCCGGTGTGGAAAACATAACACTTCTTTGGCGCAATATTATGAATGGCCCAAAAGCGCTTTTCGCTGATTGGACACAGTGGGGAATCTTCAATCATTAGTACGTCCGCCCTGCATAATTCAGGTCAGTCTCATTGTAGTAACTTCTTTGCTAATAATAATTAATTATATAAAAGATTCCGGCTCAACAGCTGCAAATTGCGGTTTTCGTCTAATAAACATCGATTCTTTACAGAAACGTACTCTGAATGGAGATTTTATTATGGGAATTGCATTCTTGTTTCTTCATTGCATGAGCTTATTAACTTTCCAGTTCGGTTTCGTTTTACTGTCTGTAATTTCACTTGCAATTTGGATGACCGTTCGAGCATTCGTCAATCATCTTCAACAAGCTCAACATTGTGAAAAGGAATTAAAGCTGGTTAAGTGTTTTTTCATTTTTAAATTCTCTATGAGGCATTATTTACAAAGCATTCGCGTGTGCTTTTGGTTTTGGCGTTTGTTATTGTTTCGTTGGTATTAACGAAGAAATAATTAATTGATGATTGTCGGTTGGTATTTGTCGTCTGTTTCATCAAGAAGGTATTAGTCACAGTAACTCAACTCTGTAAAACGTTCGACTCGTGTGAAAAATCTGTGGGCGTCCTTTATGGAGGATGGTGCCTTAGCATGATTTTAGTCATATCCGTTCACATCCCGAGTGTCGTCAATGGCCAAGGTATTTTAGATCGACTTGATATTGCAATGTATTGGATAATATTTTGCTTCATCCTTGTTCCTGCTGCTGATGTTAATTCAATGGTAGGTCAATAAAATTATTTTAATATTAATTCATCATAACACAATTTAAATACCATGACATCTTTCTACTGGAACAATTATTCATAAATTAGAATAATTCGTACTAATGCTAATCATAGTTTGTTTTGCTCACTTGCAAGCTCAAGAAGATTCCATTGTGGCTACAGTTTTCACAATTACAATCTGAGTTAATTTCCGAAAGTGGTGGCCCATCTGTGAATCTGTTGGATACAAATACAAACTCATTGGAGAGCGGAAAACGTCTTGACGACTGGAAACAAATCATTATTTTGCAGATAAATGCTAATTGATGTTGGTATAAGTGGCAAGTTATTCACTATTTCTTATGGAATATTGGGAAATGTAAGTTTTGTAAGAAATGAAAATATAAACGCTATTACTTTATTGGTCTTTATTGTGCAATTACATTCAAGCAGTTGGGATTAATTCTTCACAAACAATTACTTACAGATTCTCAGTATGATCGTAACTTATACGGTTATATTCGTCCAATTTGCTAATAGCGGGTGAAGTTTGCATCGTTTCAATCTATAGAATAAATAAAAACTACTTGCCTACGTTCTTGTCATTTCATTTATTGAGAGTAAAGTAAGTGATACTTGGGATATATTGTAAATATTGTTTTTTTTGCTTTCATATTAATAATTTGAGGTTCCTTACAGCGCTGTGATATTTTCTATTACGAATTAACAAACACCTACTGTCATAGTACACGCTCTACTGCAAATTAATATCATTAACTCATAGTGGATATATTTCAGTACTCTTTTTCTCTGATGTTTCATTAATAAATAATTGCTGCTTTCTGTCATAGTACACGCTCTACTGCAAATTAATATCATTAACTCATAGTGGATATATTTCAGTACTCTTTTTCTCTGATGTTTCATTAATAAATAATTGCTTCTTGTTGATAGGGCGGAGTAACTCACAAGCAGCAAAACCATGAATCGTTTGCTAAAGAGGAAAATTACAGCTGACCCAACTAGAAATATCCCAAATTTTATAAAAACAGTCTATTGCATCTATATATTTCCATTTTCGATCCACTTTGATTCCAAAACTAATGTTTTTTTTGCAAAAAGCGGAACATGTCACAAGGTAGATTGGACACTTTTGCACCTCATACATATGTTATTAATTTCCTTATTATTTGCGATTCAGCTACTTAGGTCATTGCTTATAGCTCTATATTTGGCTCTAACTCGATTTGTTTGTTTTATTTCTATCTATAACAGATCATAGTGTTTACCTTACACATGACCATACTGATTGCATTAGCTTGGAAAGATACTTTAGTGACTAAAATTCACATAAGACAATTTAACTTTGACAAATTGCTATACATAAGTGTTGGGGTGACATGGACTGGATATCTTTTGTCCACGTTATACGTCTATTGGTTCAAACAGGATAAGTTGATCAAGTTCATAAACAATCTGCACGGCCTATGTTTAACCTTGAAGCTGCAAGGAATCCCAATTATTGGAGATAAGGTTTGTGCAAAATTTTAATTGCATACAAATACAATTTATTACTAGATTAGATTATTAATCATTTGATATAATGAAAATAGTGTCAAATATTTTAATGTTTACCAAAGGTTTCTTGGTTTCTTTTTGGTTCTAACGTAAAATCTTAAAACCCAAAGCTAAAGCTTAATTTCTTCATAAAAGTTATTTGAACTGCAAAAATGTTAAAACAATTTTGAAGCTAGGTCCCGTTTTGCGAATATTTTTACCAATACTTGCATGCTTATGGGCCCTTATGGATTCATTGAGCTATTCCGACAGAGTTCTTAGTTTTGAGGCAATTCGGAAAACAGTGATGGATAGACCCCAACTGGTCTATTTGGGACGAGCTAACTATACTGAATCGATTCAAGGTAGACTTAAGATTTCGATATTTTATTTTGAGAGCAGAAGACAAATATATTCAAGATAAACACGACAGTCAATTATAAATACATTGATTTTCAACCCTTGCTACTAGGGAATTTTTTGGTTTTCGATTATTTTCTTGCTGCATCTGGTTTCTTTGTGGCGTGGCTGACGTCTTTAATACCAATAACGGCCTATGTGTTGACATTCTCCGTATCCGTAACCACTTGGGTCATAGTTAAATCTTTTACGAGTCATCTGAAAATCAGACAGCACACTGCAAAGGAGCTCAAACTGGTTAAAATTTTGAAGAAAATTACTTATAATTATAACCATTATATGCATTCCTTTCTTCCTTATTGAATTTAAATGTCATTGAATTTTTTAAAGATTTGAAAATTGAAAACGTGCAGGTATTGGATACACTATCGAAATTGCGAAAAACTTTAAGCTCATGTGAAGAGTCAGTTGGAATTTTGTACGGGGGATGCTGCCTTGGATTAATTCCTTCTTATGCTATTCACATACCTGCTATTTTCAGTACCAAAGATTTCATGTATCAATTAGAAATTATAATGTATACTCTCATATTTGCTGCTGTGATAATCCCAGCAGCCGAAGTTCATTCCATGGTTGGATTATATTTTAAATACCGAGTTCTTATACTGCATTGATGTAAATATATATAGCAGTTTTTTTAGTGCTGGGTTATTTTGGGTAATATTACATTTGTTTGATTTAGATCAAATCCGTTTCCTTCTGGCTGGAAGAATACTTGAGTTATGAATGTTTCAGAAGTGCCAGCTCACTCAACGGGCAACAATATTTTTGGGAGAGACAATCTAAACATGAAAATAATTTGAACTCATTAATTATTGTCACCGTTCAACAGATCAGTGCCAATGAAATCGGGTTGAGTGGGAAACTGTTCATTATCACTTATGGACTTCTCGGAAATGTTAGTGAAACTTTTAGCTCTTTCATTATTCGAACTAATAAACTGTATATACAAGTATTACCTACTTATTTAATATTGTTTTGACGTAGGTGTAAAAACGTTACTATCGTACAGAATGATTTTGTGATTATTAATTTTACGCTTCGTAGGTCTGCAGCGTCATTCTAACTTATTCCGTCATCATAATTCAATTCAAAAGCAGCGCTTAGTTGTCTCTAATTATCATTTTAAATTAGGCATGAGCGAGTAATATTAAAATCTGCATTGCTTCTTATTTTACACAATTACTACTAACAAATACAGTAGTTAATATACCTAATGTATTTTTATTTGGTGGTTTACAAAAACGTTCGTGACGATTCTCAAATATCCATATAAAGGAAATATAATTACACATCCTTGTAAAGTGCTCTTTCCAACACAGTTTTCTCCTTTTCTTCGCAATATTGACGATGTTTGCAGAATTTTCGATATTTCGTTTCGGGTTGAATATACGTAATTGCATATCCTCCCACTCTCTTTTTATTAAAATCCATTTACGTCAATGTTGTTAGCTATAATCTGCAATTATGACACTCAATAGAGATAAATCGACATGTTTGCTTTCTCTGGAAGAAATGACCTCAAAATTCCACCAGCTAGGCTAATTCTAGTGTCTGACCAGCCGGCAAAGGTGCAACATCAAAAATGTCTAACCAGGACAAGCCCGTTCCGACTACAATTTCAACTCCGTTTCTTCTAACCAGTACAATTGAGAAGTACTTCAATTTTGCCTACTTTGTATTTGTTTGTCCTTATTCAATTCAGTATGATGCCAAGACGAATACATTCTTCTTAAACAGTTCGAGATATCGTAAAGTAAGCCAAAAATAAATATATTAATTATATTAAAATTATAAAATAAAAATATCCTAACAATTTAATTTAATGGTGTGCCAGGTATTCGTTGCGTTCTTACACATAACTGTTACATACATCAGTTTTTCGCAAGAATTAGTTGCGGTTTTATCTTCAAGCTCGAAGTCAACTCTGGAAGCGATGCTAGCGGCGATCAGTCTTGTGATTTGGACAGTCTATAGCATGTCTGTTGTACACTGTGTATGGTTTCAACGGGGGAATTTGCTCAAATTTCTCAGTCATCTGCAGTCTGTCTGCTCTGTCTTACAAAACAATGGAATTCCACCAACTGGATACAAGATGGTTGATAATTATTATTTGTCATGTTTATTTCTTTCGAATATGTTTTCAATGAGCGTTAATTTATTTGTATTGATAATGTATCAATTTTCAGAGCTGGATTGTAAGTACAACCCTGTTGATAATAACTTTTTTCTGGTTTGTGCTGAATACCATAATATGGACGTATGGCATTCAGGATCTAAATCTCAGCTGCAGCGGGATGAAAATAGCATTCATGGACCGACCACAAGCTGTTTATTTTGGCTACCAAAATTATACTGATTCCATTAAGGGTATTATATGTTAGAAATTAGAAATATTAAATATTCTTTTCATTTGTAATTTATACTTTTTTAGTCATATTTTTGGTTTTTTTTTCGAATCACAGGTGGATACCCATGGCACGCTTATGTTTCCAGTATTACTTATTTGATTATTGGAGCCATGAGTAACGCGATTCAGCTTTTTGGGTTCGCTTTGCCAATGGGGATCTCAATAACTTTCTGGTTTATTGTCCGGTCTTTTGTTAATCACGTTAAAGTTGCTGATCGCAATCGCAAGGAATTAAAATTGGTTATTATGAAGGACTTTAGATTTTTTATTTATTTTTGCTTCATACATACGAATACGAAGTTGGTAATTTATTGAAATCGTGCAGATGATGGAAATTATGAATGAGCTATGCCTAGCTTTGGATTCATGTGGAGATACGGTTGGATTTCTCTACGGAGTGTTATGCTTGGGACATATTCCGACCCATGCAATTCCATTTGCCCCGATTCATTGGTAGTGAGTATATTGGAGCAAAATTGATGATCTTGTGCTTCACTTTAAATAATTTGAGTTGTGTTTTATTGGCTGCCGATGTGCATTCCATGGTAAGAATCTCATGAAATATAGCCGAAAAATACAGCCACTAATAGTTATCATTAAGTAGGTGAAAAAAGATTTTCATATGGATATAATTACTCAGTTATAATATAGCGTTGTTGAAGTTCCAAAATATGTTAAGTGCATTAAGGCCCCATGCTGAAGCTGAGCTTGTGGCAGTAACATTAGCATTCTTCGTATGGGGCTTAATGCACTTAACATATTTCGGCACCTCAATGACGATATGCTGTGAATACTTTTTATTACTTTCAAATAGATCACGTCTATAACACCTTGGATACAAAACTTTTACTTCAATGAAAATACTGTGATAACGACAAAACCAAAATTTGATGTAAGTTCTGATGACGATAACTTACACTATTGGATAAATATTATGGTTCAACAAATCAATGGAAATAAAATAGGACTGAGTGGTAAATCATTCATTGTCACCTACGGTGTTCTCGGAAATGTAAGTTTTCATCTTTTAGTTGATTTAATTTGACACCGCACAAGTCTGAAATTTAATCATAAATGAAGTCATGAGGTCTAATCATAAGGTGACCAAAAAATGCTTTTAAGACTCCCATTATTATGCTTTTCGGGAATCTCATTATGCTCTCAATGTGCATGCATTTTTGGAACCTCATTAAGTTTTTTATGCTTTTTATATAGTACTGATTCGCAGCACAAAAAGCTGCATGTTTTAAAATAACAGTTGATTTTTTTACAAAAATAAGTATTATTTTCCTCGTCTGCACTGTTTTCTTGCCAAAATTGCATTTGTTATTGTCCTCAGTCTTCACTCTCTTCACCTATTAAAAATGTATTTTGGTTTGCAAAAACAAAGTTTTACTTGCATTTCGACAATTTTCTTAAACTTGTTTCTTTTTCGTAACCGTAAATGGAAAACAGATCTTCAAATCAATTCACTATCCGTAAACCCGATCGCAATCACCTGCCTTCTGCCGACATAATCTTCTCGGATTTTTATAAACTTCATTGTTTTTTATGCTTTTTAATGCTTTATTTCATTTTCAGACTTTATGTCACTAGGCACCATTATGTAAACGTCGCTACCAGTAGTCCTACGTTTCATTATGCTTTTCGTGCTTTTTAGCCGCTTTACTAATCCTAATGAACTGNACTTCATTGTTTTTTATGCTTTTTAATGCTTTATTTCATTTTCAGACTTTATGTCACTAGGCACCATTATGTAAACGTCGCTACCAGTAGTCCTACGTTTCATTATGCTTTTCGTGCTTTTTAGCCGCTTTACTAATCCTAATGAACTGCGGTTATCCCGGTGACTGAATGATCTTTATTTGTTTCCACAGGTATTTAGCGTGGTTGTGACGTACGCAATCATCATTATCCAATTCAAAAGTATAGCGTAAACTTATAATTGGTTAAAATTCGATGATTCCTGCATACCAGTTCCCTTTTTTGCTTATGAGTATTTCAGTTGTCGAGATTGAAAAATATGTACCTAATTGTGCTTTATAAGTACACCCATCGAAAGCGAAACCAATAATCAATGTGTTTCAGATGTGTAAAAGTGCCTATTGTATGCAATTTTAACTAATTTTAGCTGCAATGCCTAGGAAGTCTAGTTTATACTAACTCGAATCATCTGCGTATGTATTTGCTATGTACTAATTATGTATTTGTCGTGATGCGGAAATAAATTGTGTAAGACTTCGAATGAGGCTTCTCCCTCCCGGTATATCAATATTTACATTAATAATTTAATTTGAAATTTTTGCTGACGAAATGTTTTAGCAATCTACGCCGAATTGCCATAATGGCATATTAAAAGTCTACAGGGAATTACGGATATTCAATGAAGTTCATTGTGCTGCTTGTAAGACAGCAATACCAGGAAAAAACACGGCTGTCGCCATCGCAACTATATGTATGTAGCTATTCACAAAGGAATTTAAGGCGGAAAAATCTTACCGAAAGCTTTCTGTGAATGCAATATCTAATACAGAGATGGATAAATGTAGCAAACGTTACTTTCATACCTAAAGTACCACGGTGGAGACTACGGGTGTTCCTTAAGATATTTACAACATTATATTAAGCTAAGATGAAGACCCTACCTGTGGCAGTAGTGTATGGATGTCCCTTATTTAAGCTTTTTGAGAAATATTGGGGGGAAGCACGATGCTTATAAATGCCGTTCTACATACTTTGGTACTTTGGATGTATATCACTGCAATTATAAAACCACGGAAACATCAAACAAATCTGTAATTGCTAAAATGTTATAAAAACATCTACAAAGTACGACGACATTTACAAGGCGTCGAATTTCTCCTCCTCGTGTTTTAAAATTCAAATAAACCACAAATCCGAACCTTTGCAGCACCAAAGTAGTGTTAAATACTTTAGGCTTGTTTTTTAATTACCTATTAATGTAATCTGAAACAATTACGATTACAAGCGAGAAAGTAAACATACATTTTCTTGTCACAACATTGTTCTGTAACCTACGAAGACAATGGCAGCACCTCTCCAAAAAACAAACGCAATTTAAGAACACTATGCATGCATACGGTAGCATATTTGACATTGCGGCTACATCTGCTGAATACACAGATGATGATGATTCTAATCGTTCATATAAACTCCGTACATTAAATTAACTTATTAATTCGAATAGTAATGGCTGTTCATTAATCTCATATATCAACCGAATTGTAATTATTACCTAGCAAACTTATTAGAATTAGTTGTAGTTTTCATTAATATAAAACGAATATGTGTTAAAATTTCCAAGTCAGGAATCTAAGTTATTTTGTACTTAAAATAATGTCGATTAGCCTAAGGCGTACAGGATACCACGGTTATGGATAATCTTCTAATCAATTGCATTGTTTTGAGCAGTCTGGCTACTTCTTTTTATTGTTTTACTTATACTCCGAATTAAGAGCTCTTCCAATTACAAGGCGCCTGACTTCCGAGGTGCCGGCACCAATTTCGTATAATTTCGCATCCCGTAAAAATCTTCCAGTAGGATTGTCATTAATGTATCCGTTTCCACCTATTTAAGGATCAAATAAAGTAATAAACGTATAATAGTAGGAACGTATAGTTATTCGTTCATGGCACTAGAGATATGGTTTAATGATTTCATTACCCAAGCATTGAATTGCTTGAAGAGCTACTTGGGTTGCATTTTCTGCAGTGTACAATATTACACCAGCACAGTCCTATGTAAATAAATAACAATATTTGAGATATGGTTTAATGATTTCATTACCCAAGCATTGAATTGCTTGAAGAGCTACTTGGGTTGCATTTTCTGCAGTGTACAATATTACACCAGCACAGTCCTATGTAAATAAATAACAATGTTCAGCATCTGTATCAATTTCAACGCCGACAGGAATGCGAAAATTGTAAATTCACAAAATATTCCACCATAAAACCATGTAAAAAATTATCATAGTTTCTTACCTTGCGATTAAAATGACCGATATCACAAGCTCGGCCAACGTTGTATAAGTAACTCCTACTTGCACTTAACGTAGTGTACATATCCGCAATTTTACCCTTAAAAGCGATTAGCCAAATTAACTGAATTAAAATCGTATTTGAATAATGTAACTTCAAACGAATAAATTAATGCGAAGTTTTATAAAATAAGGCTACATAATATAATCGGAGTTAATTGGAGTCACAAAGTAGTACACTTAAAAAGTTGACTACAGTCACAAACAAAATCACATATGTAATTACCAATTACGTATCCAAATCACACAGTGCATCACAGTGTGAAAAACGTATTAACTGCTTAATAATGTATCATTTACCTGCATAAGTTGAAATTCACCAATTTTTGTATTGAACTGCTTGCGATAATGAACGTAATCAAAAGCCACGTCACAAGATGCCTGCATTAGCCTTGCAAATCAGTAAAATCAAATTTTAGCATGTACCAATCATACCTTAATACTTTTTAAACAATATACTTCTGGTATTGCAGATTGACATGACAGTGAAAGATTTATTCAAGTTACCCAACAGGTCCAGCAGCTAACACAAGCCTTTCCAAATCCAGTCCACTCATTAGAACATACACTCCTTTGTTTACTTGTCCCAAGACATTAGCCACTGATAATTTTTTTTA
>JAAXYX010005146.1:0-11297 GCA_036851915.1 Ptenothrix huangshanensis | reverse complement strand
TGTAATTACTTCTATCCGGTAAACCTGTGCGGCCTTTTTTATACAAAAATCTGTATAAAAAATCTGCTATACCTACATACGAATGATGATTTCCTTGAAATGGTGATTTTCTAAGCGTGAAGGATAATGCTTTCATGAAAACATTAAATTTGTTTTGATTTACCTTGGCACTGCTATTACTCAAAGTACAATAAAGTAATGCAATCTTCGAGGTCTTTCTATGCTTTTTCTCGTTGAACTTTCCTTAAAAAAGCTTTACTTGCTAACCTTTACGTCGTAGTCTTAAAATCATATACTTAAGTCCAATGGCATTTTTCTAACTCATCGAAATATCCGAGCATTTGTAGTAAATTATTAGGTATACGTAAATATAACATGATATGTATATATGAATTCTGTAATTATATTAGACTCCTGTCTTTCCATCATGCATGATATCATCTTGAGGGAATTTTGCTCCTTGCAAAAATGAATGTTTTGCATCAATATCTGTCTCCAGTAGTAATTACTTTGGTACACAAAGGGAAACAAAAATGAATGCTAATGATGCTGCTGCGATGCACGATGCACGATGTACGATGACGATGCGATGTACTTACCGAGCCCGAAAGGTCAATGGTTAATGTTGATCTGAATGCCAGGGAGAAATTCTTAATTATTTTCAGACTCTACTTCGTTACTAGTACCTGAATTCTGAATACATTAGCCGCATCGGATCCGAGGGAAGGACGTACGTTAGATGTAAATAGAAAACGCGGTGGCGGTGTACAATATCTGTTCCGCACTGCTGACTATGAAATGGAATGAACGGCTGTACTAAATAAAATACTGCGGGACTCGTACAGGGATAATCCATAATAATTTGATGGTTGTCTGGCTAATTAATTTTGGTGTGTTTGTCGTTTGTGTTTTAAGGTTAAGTATGAAATCAAGTTGGAGCCAATGCAATGAACTAACATTAGTCTATAGTATGCATTGGCTTATGGTTGCATTAGATTCTAGAATTAATATTAATCAAGTAGAAACTACACTTCGAGTCAGCCTTCTTCATTATTCAGTGTTCGTCAACTTCAACAGGGAGCAAACATTGTCTCATCATCATCATCAGTGTATCAGCACCGGATGAGAAATTCGATCGCTCAATTTGCTGTATATGTATGTAGTGGTCATGAAAAAGCACGATCACGATGATGACTATTGACTAAACTTGAAGACGGTAATTTAATTTCCCTACCCGTACATGTAGTACCTACCTTATATAGGTATATATAAATATATACATGCAACACGACGGTAATTGTACCCATAAAGGTTTTCTGCATCTTGCCCTTTATTCTTTCTGTCTCTAGTTCCTCAATGTTGATCATTCAGTGTTGAATATGGAGTAGGGAATGATAAATGAATTACTGAACAAAGAAGGGAGGATGGCAAATGAGTTTAATTAAAAGTGATAGACAATGATACTCACGATCAGTCATTAGTTGTAAGTCATATCAGCGGTTATAGTAAAGGTAATTATAATTTAATTATTACCAACGATAAACGTATAGTAATAAGTGATTTGCAGTTAACATAATAAGTATCTTCATTCTTATTGCATCCATAATCGCTTTTACCTCAATGCGCAATGCTTTGCTTTAGTTAGAATATTTTTAGCAATAGTTCGATAGTACCGTATCTTATTATTAATTGAAGACATCATTCAGGGATTTTCAAAATGAACGCTTGCAAGAAATTGAAGGACTTTCAAAATCAACGTGTGCAAAAATAAAAAACTGAGACGTTTTCAAAATGAACGCATTCGAGAAATTGAGGGTTTTTAATTCTTAAGAGAGCGTGACTTCAAGACAAAAGGATATCTTGAAAGAAATTATGGAATACAGAGATAGATGAGTGTTTAAAAGAAATTAAAGATTTACAATTATTTCTAAAAACGGGATTTTTGAAAAAGGAGTACCTATTTACTATTTCCAGAAGAAAATAATTCAAGCCGAATATATGAACTTTGAACTGGCTGATTTCACATTCACGGATCTAGAAGCTGTTTACAAATAAAAAACATCTTCCTTACCTGTAAGGGAAAGAAGTTCAGGTGTAGTAGAACTCGATCTGGAGCTACTCATCCTATGACGTTCTGCCATCCGCTGACTCGCCATCGAATACTCCATGGCCCCATGCCCATGTCCATGTCCATGGTGGTCCATAATGTCAACAATCCTCCCTCCGTTTTTATGACTCCCGGATCCTGGTCCGGTACCGGTCGCCATCGACATCAGCGCAGCAGATTTACTATGACTTTGAACAACTCTTTTGTCACAATCCCAAAGTCGTTTCCGTTTGCCTCCTCTTTCGCGCTCCCGCTCTGCTTTTCCGTGGCCACGATGGCCTCTCCCGGCACCACTTGAATTCACGTTTAAAGTTAATCTTTCTTGATTTGCATTGGGATTTTGATGATGGGTTGAATCCATTTCATCCGATTCGGAGCCAGTCGGACTCCGACGATTGCGATTGCGGTTACGGTTACGATTGCGGTCAATTATTTCGTCTTCATCATCATCGTCATCCTCGTCGTTTTCATCATCTTTGTCATTTTCATCCTCGCCCATGCTGTCGGTAATTGGAGCTGAGTGAGATTGTGACTGTCGAGCTCTTGTCATTCTTGCATTATTATTTACATTTCCCTTTCTACTCTGGCTCTGAACCTGATTGACATTGACATTGCCATTATTCATTGTCCAAAGTGTAGGAGTGGTGGACGAAGAGCGATTGTTGTTGATTCTATGATGATGATTATTCCCATTGGAAGTTGACGAGCAACATTCGTCCTCTGCATCGACATCTACCTCGGTCGATTCAATATCAACGTTCTCGTCATCATCATCGTCGTCGTCGTTTTCGTGATCATTGTCATCGTCACCTGTGTCTTGATCGCGATCACCATTGTGACTCTGGTTCTGGTTGTTATTGCTGTCATTGTAGTGATTACTACTACTAATGTACCTGTTGAATCAGATGACTCGTGTACTTCTTGTGCTGATTCTGATTCTGATTATGACCCTGACTTTGACTTTGATTTTGGCTTTGACTGTGACTATCCATCAAACTGTGAACCGTTTGCTGATTATGATTATGGTTGTGACTGTGATTGTGATTGTGAATATTTTCTCCCGGACCGATCAAGCCTTGGAGATTAAGATTAAGATGCGGTGCCAGATGCTTCGAGATACCATCGGAACTATCCGTAATAATCGAATTCGAACCTTGGAGCAACAATGCATTATTGTAGATTAAACTTTGACTGTGATTCTGAATTGAATTTTGAGCAATAGGAATAGCCGGGACTGGTGAGATATCGGACCCAGATCCAGAACCGGATCCAAGTGGGCACGAAGAGCTCAGTGATAAATCCTCGGGGAGCGACACGAGCGAAGATGTTGAATGCAACAAACCATCAATATTATGAAGATTCGCACCACCATTAGCATTGCTATTCATCCATGAGAGTAATTGCTCCGCTCCTCTCGAAGTCACCACAGGTTTGAAAGCAGATGATAGAGAATTACCATTCGAATTATTAGAATTGCTGGGATTTTGATTTTGACTTGAATTTTTGGCTGCCAATAGAGCTGCTGCTGCTGATACTGATACTGCCACCGATGTTGATGCTGATGCTGTCATTTCATGGGGTAGAAGTCCAGAAGCATTGCTTCCTGGTGGATTCGAATTTCCCCCAACGTTTCCGGGAGGATTGTTGTTGGTATTGTTGGTGTCCCCGAATAATTTGCAGGATGGTCCGAAGGGGTGGGAGAATGGGAAAAGAGGACGTCTGAGCCATGGGATGGAGAGAGGGTGGAAGGGCAGTGGTGGGAGGGTAGTCGAAGAAGCCGTGGAATTGACACCAAGTTGTTGGCATTGTCTTGAGGCAGAGGCTGCTACGGCTGCGGCCGCCGCCGCAGCAGCTGCCGCTGCAGCTGAGCTGATTCCAGGGTTCCAGATATTGTCCAGGTGACGGGGGGTGTTGGGACTGAGAAGGGGAGACGGGACATTCATATTCATGAAGGATGTGGGGGAAGCTAGATGGTCATAGGGATGGGACCCGTACGGATGGTTGTGATTGTGGCCATGATTGTGACTGGGGCCATGATTTTGACTATGACCTTGGCCTGGAACGGGGCCCTGATTTTGACCTTGTCTAGCAGAAGCTGAGGAGTTTGAACTTGAACTGAGCGGAGTGATAGCTCTGGAGGAGGAACTGCTTATAATAGTGCTGAGTGAGGTGGGAGTGGAATTTGCAGAGTTGGCATTGGACTTACTGTGATTGTGATTGTGACTTCCCGAGTTACCCGAAGACGCCGAGGGAGAAGGTCTTTGTGACGAAGATCCCCCTCCTGAAGGGGAGGAATGAGAGTGTGAGTGCGAGTGTCTATGATGCATGTGGGACGTAGGAACGGAGTGAGCTGCTAAGAGTCTTTTCCTCGTGCCCCCATTGAACATGGCCTTGACATCCTCCCAAGCATGGACAATCTGTGCCGTGGCCATGAGTGACGCTGTGGCTGAAGCCTCTTTGCTCAGACTACTGAGAGCTGGATGAGCAGTGGAGGTAGAGGTGGTCCCACCTTGTTGTGCCTGGAGTTTGGGAAAGAGTCCAGGCGACGTTGAGGGACTGACCTCATCCGGTGGATCCCCGCAGAGCTTAAGGTGTCTTCGCCAAGAGTTGAAATTGGCCGCATCGGGTTGGACGTAACGGGAATCGGGCAGACGGTGGGAATGGAAAATGAATTTGTTGGGAGAGAAGAAGAGTTGGCAGAAGGAGCAACGAATGCATTTAGCACGGGAGGAGTTGTAGCGCGATGGAACGAATGCTCCCCGGCAGCCCCATGCACATTCGTGGTAAACCTCGAAAGCAAAGTTTTCGGGAAGCTGGAAAACCATTTGGAGGAGAATTATTAGAGTTTTTATGATTTGTTAGCAATCTTTACGAGGACATGAATCTATGTAAATAGATGTAGTTGATAGGCAGATTTTATTGTGTCATTGTGTGTGCTCGTACACTTTTCGTCGATCCTGGATTTATTCAATTTGTCTCCCTATTTGTCATTTCTCTTGTAGTTATACTTCCGTGCGTTGGTTCGTATAATTATCCTCTACGACCTACCACCACAGCATCTACTTTTTGTATCTACTTTGTAGCAAGGCGTACTGCATGCAATAGACCGACGTGGCGTATGTGTGTATATGCAATTAAGTAGTGTGATTATAATAGGTAGGTACCTATCCTCCCTCCATTTTTCTAGCCTGGTGCAAAGTGCAAACTGGGCTATCTAAATGAGTACTCATATATACCTAAAATATCTGCAAAAAGAAGTTTATTTAAACTTCTCAATTTTCAAAAGTAATACGTTTTATTCACTTTTGAGATACATATTGTTCTTCTTCATTTTTTTATGTTTTTAAAGCTGTTTTTGTTATACTTTGAAGGCCTCAAGTAATCATCGGATTCTGTATTGTTGTATTTTTGTGACTTGTGACTGTAAAAGTTAATTGTGCGTTTTCAAAGCCTTGTTTTTTAATTTCTCACATGGATGTATTCAAAATGTAGGTATAATTAGTTAGCAATGTGAAATAAAACGAATTTTGTTGTTCTGGGCTTTTCGCAAAATCGGACAATTTTCAATTTTGGATTACAGCGTTTTCCAATACTTTCCTATTTTCCCTCTTTTTTTTACTTTGACTTTTAAATCATTCCGAAATACATGTGTATTGCTAAAAATGGTTTTAAAAATGTGAACTGCATTTTTTATTTATTAAATAGGTATTCATTTTTCTGTGCTATAACTATGTATCTTTTCAAAAATTCTACTTTCCATATAAATACTGTGTGTAAACCTGTCAAGTATGTTTGCCTTCTGTACTTCCCATAAGGCACAATGTTATTTTTCCTATATACATATATTTTGTATCCACAGTAAGTTTAGCAGGTGGGATGAAAGTAGAATGCAGATATGACATTTTGCACTTGTAGTTTTCCATGTTGCTTACACAAAGCCTAAGTACGTTGCTCACGTAAGGGTAGATTATTATGAACTTGTATGTCACCCTACTTGATGTTGATATTGAAGTCGATGGCATTGTCATTGTCATTGCCATTGTTATATAAAGTACCTACTAGGTATGCAGGGGACGTAGAGTGGAATGAGCAAAGTTTTCACGTCGGTCTTTGAAAAAGCGATAAAAAAGGTTCGGAGGAGAAGAGAGAGAGAGAGAGAAAGTGAGGCAGGGACATTGAAGTTGACGTTGATGTTCATGTTGATGTCGGGAGGGTTGGGATGGTTCCACAGGGAATAAGGAGAGGATATCACCGATACAGATACTCACTCCTCGTTCTCATTCTCATCCTGATTATGACATTGTACATGAATAAATCCGAAATCGGATACAGATCCCATTTCGAATCACTAGTCGGTGTAATTATGTCATCATTTCATTAAAGTTCATTGCAGGAGGAACAATGCAAGATTTATGAATCTGTTTCAGGCTAGTGCTCATCTCTACACTGCTCCTAGTAACTAAGTACTCAATCTTACTGCTAAATTAAAATCGTGCATTTATGAAAACGAATTGAATAATTAACATAGGTAATGTGATTTTTATTATTTTAGAAACCTGTGGAGGTGCGTGGTCACCGAGGAAGCTTTGGCAAAGACGTTCCGCTTCTCTCCTTGTGATCATGCCGCATCTCCTGGAGGTGACTGGCATTGCCCCAGCCCGTCTGAGGATCTCGAGTTGCACGGGGGTGCACTGGATACAAGTGATGCCGAGTGCCACGCGACGATTATGGATCTCATTGTAGCTGAATTCCTTGAGGAGGGTTGACGAGATCTGGGCCAGGCAAAGGCGCTCTTTCCCATCCATCACGAGGGACACGATCGGCACTCCAAAGAGCATCACGTTCCCTACCTGTACGTTGGATTTTTTTATCTTTATATGTATTCAGCCAATACAATTCATCAATTCATGTAAGCGTGGAAGCTTCTGTTGTGCATCTTATTTTTATATTGTTATGTAGCTAGACAATAGTTTATAATGTTTAAATGCCTCAGGCTTCAAAACTTAAAAATGCACTTGTGGGGAGAAGTAAAGTTATCGTTTTTTTAGTCATTCTTACTAGAAAGTCTGATTATTGCATTTTGTAGCTTTTCAATAACAGGTAGTTATGGACTTCAGTGTATAGTTTGTTTTGTATCTTATAACAAAATGTCTAAATGTTACGTATTGTATCTTTTTTGAAATGTGTAAATGACTACCTTCGCTTTTTGAAGCGTACATGTCACATTTTACATCTTTTTTAAAACTGCATGTTTTTGCATTAGGTACCTATATTCTAAGTAGTAATGTCTACAACGAACACATTATAAATATGAAGCCACCGAACTAGAATTTTTCTTATTTAGTGACTTTAGCGCTGTGCGTTTTTCTCTTTCTTTCAATTAATTAATTATAAGCATTGTGCTGAAGATGTTCTTGGTTTAAAACATGCATTGATTTATAAACTATACATTGAGAACTAACAATAAGGATTTATTTAATTTAATAGTTACCTGATTTTGCTTCGGTGCATTATGAGCCAAGTCCGAAAGTCCGGAATTGGTCCGTCTCTTGTGATCCCTCTCCCTCTCTCTATCCCTGTCTCTGTCTCTCTCTCTTTCCCTGTCCCGGTCTCTGTCACCTCCATGCGAGTGCAAGTGACCTGTGTCACCGATCTTACTGTGCTTGTTCGAACCTACACTGTCCAGCACAGTTAGGTCTGTCAGACTAGTTGCTTCACACATTTTCATCTTCTTCTTCTTCACAGTGCTCGTTAGTCCTTCCATTAAATTACTTTAAGGTGATTCCGAAGCGCAGTTTAATTCCACTCAGTATTGATAATATACCAAAATAATGATAATGATAGTTTCCAGTCACTACTTAATTTTAAACTCCTTCTTCCTATTCCTGAGTAACTGAATGTGATTGATGAGAATTAATTATTTCATCGCAGTTTGCTTTACTACTAATAGTCATTATATACTTTCATTAGTTATGAGCTTATTAACTTTTCCATTAATTACCTACTTTAACGCTGTATCGGGATTCGCATCGGTAACATGTTGGTTTTTAAATACTAGCGCTTGGTAATTAGTAGGTATTCTATTAATTATTAAATACCTCGCTACTAATATATTTTAGTTAATATTTATGTCCTTTGAGTCGCAGTCACAGTCAGCTAATCAATTAGGGGCTTTGAGTCTTTTCACGAGCTCTTAATACTCTATAAGCTGTTGCTCACAAGGCAAGGGTATTATAAATAGTACATTTAATTTTGAATTTGAATTTTATTCCAGATCGGCCCAACAACTGAGGACCGGAGAACCAGAAGCTTGAGCAATAGAAATAATCATCAATAGTAGCAGGGGAATAAAGAATTTCCTTCCTCGATGTCGATGTCGAATCTTTTGATGGGCTCACTCAGGTAATTATGAAATGCATGTATTTTGTATCCTCTCTGAGCCGGTTAGTAATTAGTATGTATATTTCTCCCTTGGTATGGTTCTATAACCGACTTAAGGTGTACCTATGTGCTCCTTTAGGCACAGGATTGTGGGGGATATTCATTAATTATCTGTGACGATTAGTACTCGTTTAGACTACTTGTATTTATTTTGCTATTTAGGTTTGTCGGTCTGCCCATTTGCTGTTCCCGTTCTCGTTTGTCCTGTGCCGTACGTCATTTGTCATTTGTATTTATCAAAGGTAAGGGAAAGAATACAATAATGACTAAACTCCTTTGTTTGTAATTATAATTGCCTTGAGGGTGGAGTGCACAGGGCAAAATTCATTTATGACTTGACTCGAGTCGCCTTGACTTGACTAGAGTTGTCTGAACTTGTTTCGATTCGATTCGGTTTAGCTTTGACTGTGGCTTTGGTATTAGCTTTAGATCCTGCTTTGACTAGAGTTGACAAACCGAACCGGGGATCTTCTTTTCTTATCTTAATCCGATTAAATTGTTGACGTTCACATGATTCTCGTTCCGTATACACGGTCGTTATTTCAATTTAAAAATGTACAATGCTAGAAGCCACTATAGCACTAGCTTGTGATGATGATGAAATGATGATGATTTCTACTAATGCTTTGTTAATTTCAATATTTACTGCACCTTCACTTGAACTCTGAGCCACAGTCAGCCCCACAAAGGAGAAACTTTATTAATTATGCATCTTCTCATTAGTTTATGCTTTTATTTGGGTATCTCTAATTAATTATCTTTGCTCCACGTTCTTCTTTACTTTCAGTTCAACAGGAGAGTAATCTTTACCTTCCTTCTTTTCTTTATTTTTCTTTCCAAGTTGGAACTATTATATGGGAGGATTCTCGGGGATTAGTGTTTCCATTTAATTAAGTTGTTCTTGTTCTTCGTATTCTCTTTCCCCTTGCTTCCTTCCTTGTTTTCCTTGCTTTATTCTGAATAATAACTATCGATTGGACATGGATGATGATTTAGATCGAATTTAATTAGTAGTTGTAAAGTCACTAATTTGTCTTTTTAATCACCATTTGTAGGTAAAATTATTAATAATTAAGCTTCGTATTTTATTTATTAAGTGTACTTTACTAATAATATTTTAAAGGAAGTTGAAATACCTTTGTTTGATTTTTTTGTTTTAGGTTTCTGATGATGACGTTAATTTAGTGTTGAAAATTTCAACGATAGTTAAGATTCACCTTGATGAGGATATGATGAACCGAAGAATTATTGAATTACTAATGATGACTAATAGTGAGGATTTCTTCACAATCCTTTTCTCGTGCTCATGTGCTTGAAAAGTTATGTGGGATTTAATCTTGTTCTGTGCTTCGTTTCGATGAAACATGAAACAAGAAGTTCGGGAAATTTGAGATTTTCTTTTGGGGGAAAAGAGAACTGTGTGTAAAACGTTTTGACGTTGGAGTGAGAAGAACAGAGTGATAGTGTTTGGTGTTTGTGACTGTGACTGTGATGGAAATTGACTGAAGAATGAAATGGATAGTGAATTGTGAAAGTGAAGACTGTCGTACTCCGATTAGGATTCGAATCCCGTTTTGTACCCGATTGTTAGATAATGTTGGAGCAGTGGGAAGCAAAGCAAGGCTGGCTTGGCTTGACTTGACTTAGCTGAAAGATTATGGAATATACCTGTGATTCCATCTCTTCTGTTACTCTTTCCGATTCGGTTTCTGCTACAAATAGGCATGTGCTTAAATGTGAATGTGATCGTGGTCTTGGTCTTGGTGTTTTCGATTATGTTATTATGTAATTATGTAACGTATGCATTTGTTGCTCGGGAAGAGGAAGAGTAGGTAAAGCATTGGTTTAGAGGGAGAGATAGTAAAGATACGAGAGTTTGCGGGACGGGTAGAGGAGGAGCTGAGAGTCGGAGGCCACTACCTCCCCGGGTAACTAACCATTCCCTTGGAAATCCCAGCATCAATGTTCCCTTCCTACTCTCTGCGCACCGAATCACCGAATCAACCGAATTACCGAGAATCCTCCTTGTGCTTACACATCAATGATATATCATACGGTCACAGGCACAAACAAGAATTACGAATAACGAATTTTCAATTACAATAGAATTCAATGTAGGGTGGAATAAGTCAAAAGTGCCTGGAATGGTGCAGTGGTAGGTAGTAGTTCCAGCAGCGTAAACGTTGCTTATAGTTAGTTTCAGGACCAGCACCGGAAAAGAAAAAATGTTGCTATCATTTGTAGCACTGGTACATGGCTAGATACACACTATACAGTGTGTTGAGTATGGAGAAATATAATTATGCTGTCATTATAATACGCAAGTAGGCAATTTGAAATACGAATCGGTTATGGTTTGGAGGAGAGGTGCAATTAATTATTGATGAGCACGGATAAAATTGTTTCAATCATGAATTATCACAACTGTAACACCAGCGACATATTATTAGTATGCTATGATGCTATGTTTGTTCGCTGTAGTGTAATAGTACGGTACGTAAGGATTATTTAACTTCTTTTTAACCTTGTGATTAAAATGAAATTTTACTTTTACATTCAAGGGAAACCTACTTTTCAAATATTTGTCCTTCGTAGTCCTTCTATACATGAAAATAAAATACGGAAAACAAAACTCTAGATTAGAATCAAAATCCTTCAAAAAGGATTTGAATCTTGTATGTATGTGGCAGGAGAATGGAAGACTAGCCTTGGACATTCATTATTAGTCGTTCGGTTCACAAGCATCTTG
>JAAXYX010005145.1:0-11298 GCA_036851915.1 Ptenothrix huangshanensis | reverse complement strand
AATGTACCTATGTTATAATATGCGACATGTTTAAAACGCAAAGCATGTATTTAACGTATTCGTTTTAATTTTTTTAATTACAATTAAAATTGAACTCTCCATGTATCCGTTTATTCATTCACCCCTCCAAAGCTAAAATACAATTTTTGGTAGTCGTCTCCTTTAACGTTTCGTTTCATTGATACATACAACTATACATACATCCTTGTTTGGAAAAATGTACAAATTGAGTTTGACGTGTACATGTGTACATTCAAACATTTCCAATCGAAAGAAATCGACTGTAGCTGTACTATGACAGCTTCCAGTTGGAGACATTCTTTGAAATCTTGTGAAATAAGCTGAAAAAATTGCTGAGCATATAAGTTCTGATTTGAATAGGACTCTGTTTCCATTGCGACAACTGATGGCACGATTCCTTCTCCTATTTCCAATAAAAATGATTCCTCTTCTCTGTACGCCTCGTCGCCCTGGCCCTGATAGTGTAACTGACACCACTCTCAATTCAAAGTTTCAAAGTTAAAAAAATTCTGGAAGCAGTAGTAGGTAGTCGTAGTGGGTGTTTTGACATTCAATATGCTAATGTCATATTTTGAGTGAGTAGCATAATTAACTGGTACGAAGAACTGATAAAAAGTATATTGAAAAAACACTTTACGCTGAAAAAAGTATATACAAAGAATATATTTAAAGTGATGAATTTGAAGTGAGTACATATTACCCGTTACTTTTTTAAGGGAGGACAACTAGAATGCTTTCAATGGCTGGTGCTACAAACGTTTTGCGGTGATAAGGCACTTGTGGCCAAGGAAGGGGAACGGTCGTTACTCCATTTTGCTGCTAATTACAACAATGAAGCGGCAGTGAAATGGTTATCAGAACAATTGAAGAAAAGGTGGGTAGCTTTAAATTACAGGAAGGATTTACAGGGGTAGAAAAATTATACGTAAAAATAAAGTATTTCTGGCAAGTTTTCATTTTTGTTAAGCTTTTCTATATCATCTTATACTGCAACATTTACTATAATTATATGTTTTTATACTGTAGCTCTAGCTCTAGCTCAGAAAGAACTTCTACATGCTTTATGTTGCTACACGTGCACTCTACATGATCCTCGAAAAAATGAACTAGTATTACGTTTCCCCTCATGTTTTTCCAGCTCCCACGTTCCTGTGCACGAAAATCTGTTTTTATTTCAAAAAAACCATTTTGTTTTATTAACTTTTGGCTTTATTTCTAAAACATTCTTGTAGGAATATCGGTGTGGATATAAAGGATAGTGGTGGGATGACGCCTCTACATATGGCCGGAAGGTCTGGATCCATTTCAGTATGCCATGAACTGATAAATGCAGGGGCCAGTCCACTCGCTCAGGTTAGTAAAACAAAGTTGCAAGTAGATAAAAGCACGTATGTATATAGGTATAGGCAGGTTCCTAGGTAGGTAATTACTTCCACGCTGGATTTTATACTGTCTTATACTTGGGATCTATTTTTGTTAGTTTTGTCGTCCTTGTGAAAGACAAATAGTGTTCCATAGTCAAAGTCAAAAATAATCTGGGGAAACTGTATAATGTAGAATGTTGTAGTACGTAAATATTTAATGGATTCATTTTGGAGAGATGACCAAATTGTAAAATTCTTTTAAGGAGCCGTAGACTCCTCAGCTGTTGGAAATGAGTTTGGACTCATTTTTGTGCTCATACTGCTGGTGGGGAAGTTAAAGTAATGCTTTTATGTGTGATTTGTTGTTAGACTGAACTTGGATGGAAACCTTCTGATCTGGCTCTCCGACATCGTCATATAGAATGTGCCAATTATCTAATGATGTCAGAAGCGGCTGGGTCCCTTGGAAACGAATTATGCCATTTACTTTGCAACTTCAAGAACCTTAGGCAGGAACACGAGTCCCTCCGGCTCAACTTCAGGTGATTAGTTTACCTTTACCTTCCCCTAACCTAACTCGATTATGCATAACTTATTGCCCATTCCAATGTTCCACCACGCCAATACATGTATGAGAGAGTACCGCCAGAGAGAATGGCGCAATTTTCTTTATACGACTGATCGTATAAGTGCAGCGTGTTCTGCGTTCCTATAGAAAACTGGAGTGGATCGGATGGCAGTAGAATCGGAAACGACCACGAAGCGAATAGATAGGTTAATGAAAGCCCATACTTGCGTACACTTGTATTAAGCAAAGTCACATATAGTTCTCGCCGTCTTGTGAGTGTCTGTGTGTGTATGTATGTATGTATAGGTAGAGCGTGTCGGAACTAGCAGTATACATGGATTTTATAGGCTGGTAGCCATTGCTTTTGTAAGTACAGCATCATAATGCGGTCATCTTTCTCCAGATCCAGACCTCGGCTGCTACTGCTTGAGTTCTTCACTCATCTTCCTCCTCGGTTGGTCTGCTTCTGTTTCTGCACAAGAAAATCCTACGGAGGGAGCATATGCCGAGGTTATATTGCAGTGCAGCCACGTAGTCTTAGATTTATGAATGCACGTATTTGATTTCATGGGAATGAAATGGGTTAAGTCTGAGAGGAAACGGATTGAATTGAGCAGTGATAATAGCAGTGGCTTCTCCACAATATTATTTTCTCCTTTAAAATCCAAGTGTGATTTAAGCATGACTCTGGTGGCTGTAGTGAAACTAAAGGTTACTGCCTCTCTCGTAATTCTAATTCTCCCTGCCACCTACTCCTTGCTCCTGAACAGTCTTTAAAGGAAATGATTTGAATGTCTATTCCCCGTTAGAAGTTTAAATAATGGAATTGAAGTCGAACTGGCATGAGAATTTAATTGAAATTTTTACAAGTGGGTCTGATTGTGTTCACCGAGCTCGGGAAGTTGCATCAAAACGGAGAGTGGAATACAATGGCGTTTATGCTGGTACCTTATGAGAATGGTGTGCGAGTAAACAGGGAGGAGAGCGGTATGAATCTGAATGCGAGAATAATTAGAATACCCAATGGAAAAACATGCTGGGATAAATTAGAATTAACTGACTGCACTTGGAATAAAGTTGCAGTTGGTTTTGATGTAGTCAAAATGAAGATGATGCAGATGTGCAAATGAAATTAAAAGTTGACTGTAAAGGGAATCAAAGCTGTGGAGAGGATGTGGAAGTTCACGTCTTAAAGTTGATATTATTTTAAATTCATATTTCAGAGAAGTTTTACGCGTTGCGAAATGGCTGGTGAAAGAACGCGTTGACTTGATCAAGAGTTTTCCATCCAAGTCGTCACCGGAAGCCGCATTACTTTTAGGAGGAGCGAGCGGGAACGGAGCTCGATTTTCAGCATTGGAGCATAAATTGGTGAAGGCTGAGCAAGCATGGAAGAAAATGGAGCAAAATCAAGTGGACAAGTTTGCCATGACTTCTGGTACGGGTCCTACGACTTTCTCTCCGACGGATGCCACTACCACGGCTGACATTGATGTTGGGATTGAGAGCAGCAGTTCTGCTCTGCTCAATCTAGATTTCGCATTCCAAAATATAAATAGCCCAGATCTTTTACGGTAAGTTGGGTTAAACTCAGTCTCTGCTGTCACTTTAAGTGTATGCTGGGACTCGTCACCGGAGCTTTTGTGTAAAATCAATAGCTCTTATCGTGAGACAAGGTTAGGTGCTTGTCTTATAATTCATACATAACTTGACGACTTGAACTTCTCACTTTCACTGTCATCGTTCTATGGAAATGGCAGGAAGCGACTGGCTGGTCTCCAATCACGACGGGAAAGGAGCTTTACGTCTGAAGCCCTTCTAAGCGCTTCATCCTCCGAGGCCGAGAGCTCAGCCAGTGGAAGTTCGAGCGGCGACGATGACCACCCGAGCCAATACCCGTCCAACTTCCAGCATTCAAGGCAGCAGACGAGTCGATACTCGAATTCCCAGCAACAATCGCACAGCCAGTCTGCACCATGGCTACTTCGGCCAGATGACTCCCTCCTAACACACCTCGCACCCGTGGCAAGCCAAATCAACCGAAGTGCAGCCTCCGAGATAGCCTCAATAAATACTTCCATTGATGACATGGTTCCCACTCTCGACTTACTCCGGATGGCTCCTTCCAACAATAGTCACTTATTCTCTCCTTCAGGTACTCTCCATATTTCCAAGTCTGACTACGGGACCTGGTCATAACAAAATCATCCTGCGTACATGTAAATCTTGTCTTGACCTAACCGTCTCACAATCAATGCAATTTTATACAGTAATGTTTGGCAAGAGCATTCCTCCAAGCACAAGGACCGGTGGTTACCAGTCACCAAGTCCAAATTCTAATTCCAGTCAGCTCTTCGTGAGCGAAGTTCCCGAGCCGGCAGAGGAGATCGAGACTCCGTCAGCAGCAGTTTTAGAAGTTATAGAGCCGCGTCGTTCGCCCAATAAGGTCTGTCTCTCTTGTCTAATTGCCATCTCAAATATATGTCGAATAGAAAAATCTTACTCCGCAATACATAGCCTGCATGAAAGTGTGCAATTAATCCTACTAATAGCCTCTGCTATTGTTCTCCCGGAGGCTAATGCAAGCTTGAATTATTTTCGCGATCGGTAGGCGGGAAAAATTAGCCGTAGTTACGGTGGAGTGGAAGAAGATAATCTCAGTCGGTTTTTTTTACTCTTTGGGTTGCTTGCATGTCGTAGTGGAGGAGCGTAGTTAGCATGGGGTGTTTGTGTGCGTCGATCGGGAGTTTTTAGTGGATCTACGGAGAGCAGTGTGACTGTATGGGTAGGTATAGGATATGTAATCTGTAATCTGTTTGGCAATGTGAAGGGTAGAACGGCTTGTCAAGAGAGATGATGGATTTATGCGCATAGAGCTTCGTATCAATTTAATGAAGACATTTACATGAAAAGAGATTAGACGAGGAGAACATTTCAAGTCTGAGTCTCATTACGATGGGGAAAGATGGAAACGGTTGGATGCGTTGGACGGTTGGTCGGTTGGGTTCCCTTCTCATGGACTGGGTTGGTTGGGTTTGGTTTGGTTTGGTTTGGTTTGGATGCGGAGGCTGGTTTGTTTGGGATGTCGCACCGAGTCAGCTTGCTTGGGCATGATAGGGCTGAAATGTGGATGGGCGGCTGGGACTGCTTGGAACAATGTTGGTTTTGGGGCCATTCATATATTCTCATTTGTATGGCTCGTTAAGGAAAGTATTTGTGAGAGGAAATGGGTTGAATTGTGAAGAAAGGAGAAGAAGGAGTGGGACGATTGTTTGTGTCATTTTCATCCCTTCGGTTTCCATGGTCTGTGTCTGAACCTCGTGGAGACTTGGAGAGCCGTGGTGGCGGTGGCGGCATCGGAGACGACTGTGACCAATCATATGGCTCTGCTACTGCTGTCAACGACAGAAGGAGTAGCGGCCGTAGGGATAAGACCACTTTGCGAAAAATGAGAGGAGGTAGTCAAGAATATCAGCTTGTACATTTGCAGATCCCGCCGCCGCGACCACCCCCAGCTGCTTCTACGGCTTTGGCGTCGATGAGAAGTCATCCTGGAGACAGTCCAGTTCTTGTTAATGCTTATGAAACAATGAAGCTATCCTTGAGCTCTTCCATTGAGAATGAAAGGAAGCAAACTTGCCGAAGTAGGAGACGTGCCAAATTCAAGAGGGAGGATGATAAAAGATCATCACCTCTTCTGTCCCGCTGTTCACGCGGCTTTGTTAGCTCCACCACAAAAGACCTTGAGGTTTTTCCCGTTTTTCCGTACTTTATTTTACACAAACACAACATTACCTACTCTTGCCTACTCATTTTCCACTTCGTCTTCGTCGTCATTTTGTAACCTCCGTTTTTACACCAAAACAAAATTCGTATGCAGATGGCATGCCCCAACTCTTTTAGTCTTTCGCTATCACCAAATATTACAGCAGCTCCTCAAAACTTCCAGCTCTTTCTTCATTCATACATTTTTATACGTACTCTCGTCTTTTCATTTCACTCTCCACATTTTTCCCCGCATGCATATTTATTATATGCACTTACCTATTTTAATTATTTTTCTAACTGTATTGTTTGGCGTATACGAGCGAGCTGGCTGTTCTTGTGCTATTTATCATTTCACCAAAGTTCAGTGCTACCAGTTTTTCTTTCAAGTAGACTGTCAGCAGATTAGTTTCACAAGCCTTGATGCTAGAGACTAGAGAGCCGTAGCTGGAAGTAATATTTAATTTATGCCAAATGCTCACAACTTTTAAATTTTACATGATCACCTCATAGCTCCGTGGGTATATGTATATTATGTATGCTTCAGCCTTGTTTTATTCTACGTATCCTTACACACATGCATAGTACGGGCTCAGTACGTATTCATAAACAGTCCGACGGAGTGTGGCAATACCCTGTGGTACATTTTTTATTCGTAGGTACATTTCTTTAGATCGGAAAGAGAATTTGGAGGAGTGAATAATTGTGTTGGCTTTGATTTTCCAGAATGTGTACTTCACCCCGGACTTAATCCGCGAAGCCAGGCACAATCATAAATCAGATTCAGCGAGTCTAAACGAGATCGCGTGGACATTGAGCAGCACAGAGAAAAAGGCCAAGGACAAGGTTTCATCGAGAGACGCGGAGGAGAATGTCTACGAAATCCAAGAATTGTCTTGTAGTCAGAATAGCATCTCACGGTTAAGACAATCACATTTCTTGACGAATGATGGGTCGCTTCTGTACGTCTCGGATGTCTCGGATCTTAGCAGCTCGGATCTTTGGAATCGAGCAGTAACTAAATCATCATGCCTTACCCCAATCCAAGGATCCAAAGTAAGAGCAAATAATTCTATGTCAAATTCCCCCGGATCATCGACTGAGTATCTTCGTCATCAGCCAACAATGGGGAAGCATATCATGTCACCTGTACTTCAGCGTGGCACGCATTCAAATTCCAAAACTGTACGTTCCTGTGAAAATTTATATTCTTCGTCCCCTGTGAATAAAATTGTTCCTACACCTTCTTCCTCCTCCACGCCGCTTCATCACGTGAATCACAATCACGGAGCAACCTTTTCTTCACCCACAGTCACTCCACCGTTGCCGCCTCAGCACAGTCATCCATCGCAGATATTTACTTGTGATCCCTCCAAATTCCCCTCGCACTCTCCACTCCATCACAACATCTCTCACGACAAAGATGTACACGGACGTCACCTGGAGGATAATATGTCTGAAGATAACTCTGAGAATCATACATGCGGTCCTTCTCCTCATCGCCAAGTTCCCGGTGATAGCGTGTCTTCCTCTAACACTCCGGTTATGACTCGATCACTGTCATGTGCATCCCGGGCATCCACCACTCTTGTATTTCCTCTTCGTAAAGCACCGTGGACCTCGAATGACTTTCTCACATCCACCACACCAGAGTCAAGTATCGGTGGCCGCTTCTCCCCCTCACCTTCAGAAGCCTCGAGAACGGAGTCCGCACTCGTTCCACCATCTCACACCTCACAGAACTCGGAGATATCTAAAACAGAGTCGGCTCATGAAGTCCCTTCTATGAATTGCTTACAGTCCAGTATAAGCGAGAGCACTAACGATGGCGAGAGCATGGGCAAGGATTGTACACATCACGATCATGATCACGATCACGATCCCGGATTCACTCCAGAGGACGAGGACCCAGAGAGTGATAATAATCACAATTATTCCCCGAATCCACACGATCATGACATTGACAAGACAGAAAGCGATTTGGCTGGAGAAGATGCTGCTCCTTCAACTGCTGCTTCCGTCAATAGTTCCACGGTCACAACACCTACTTCCGCTGTGGCACAGTCGCAACGGCTACGGAAAGAGGATTTACATCAGAATAAGCCGGACGGTGAGGCTGACGTGGATGTTGGTGTTGATGAGGATGAATTTTGCCGCAAGAAGAGACCTGGAAGCGTTGATCATAATATTCAGACTGCGCCGTGTATGATCCGACCCAGATTGTCTACAGGGATTCACAAAACAACGATCCATCGAGTGACTAAAGTAAATCAATACAATCCATCATGTACTAACTTATCTTTCTATAGTATGGTAGTTGTAGTAATAGTAGAATGTATGTAGGTATTCCTACAGCAGCCTTTTTATCTGGTCCTCGTGCCGATGCATTTCACAACTTGAACTACATTCCTTTCACAGAGCCATACTATACTGGAGCTCACAAGTACAGATAGGCTAAACTAAGCATTAGTACAAGTTACATTCGTAGATTTATTTTGAGATGACTACGCATAAACGCAAATGTATTTATCCACATAAACGAGTATAGAAAGCTACTACATGTACTCTCAATTGAAATACCCACATAATAGATCTGGATCTGAGCAAAAAGACTTTTTTTTGTTGTCTTCCCTCTATGCCGGTCTTTCTCTGTCTGTCTCTCTCTCTCTCTCTCTCCTCGCAGAATACCAGAGCCAGAATGCTTTCTTGAACTTTTGGAAGTCGCAAGGAGGAACAACAAACAACATGAAGAAGTACAGCATGTCTGGCACTAGGCAAGAGAAAGAAAAGAATTCAGGTCGACATCAAATTCCCATGTTGTTTCAAAAAGCTTCATGTGTATACACTGGCCGTTGAGAGGCATCCACTTGTACAGATTGTTCGGTACTGAGAAGGAGTAGACTTTGAGACCTCGTCTTCACGTATCCGGTTACACAGAATTTTTTCCGCATCCGATTTTTGATGCCCGACATTGCATCTTACTTCCCTTCTCCGATTCTACCTCTCCATACTATACTCCTGCCTGTGCTCTTGTACTCATCTCTCTTAGCAGCGTAACTTGTCCGTTGTAAACTCCGACTGGAAAAGCTTAGCCAAACTATCAACTGTAAAAATGTTCGCCTTCTCTCTCTCTCTCTCACACACACACATCCGCCTCTTTTTGCAACTCTTCTCATTCCCTTCCTCTCCATTTGTATTCGTATAAATACCTTTTCCTGAATATGCACTTGAACTCAGGTGCTCAAACTCCTCGTAGCTTTCATAGTCTCTTCTCGACATTTAATTCATTTCTCCCTCGACATCAAGTGGTTTTCAGCTTTTCTTAGGTTTGAAGAGATTTTTCTTGCCGTCCTGGATGGAAGTCAATAGAAGGTGGACGAGGGAGTAACTCGCACTGTATATAGATTCCTTGGGTTTATCTGATTCTCACTCTTCTTCTATTTCTCTCGGAAAGTACACAACGCCAGTTGACGACAACGACAACGACAACGACAATGCTCAGTTTCTCTGTGACAAGGTTCGTTCCTTTAAGACAAGAAAATAGTCAGTGTGCAGACCGGACTGGATTACATTGCATATCCAGACGGCAGCTGTTATACGTGAGGAAAATAAACGTTGATCTTACTGCTACCCAGAAATCCAGAATCATTTGTCCCCGTATTTGTACTCCCTTCCATGACTTCCCGCTTTACAAAAGAAGTGTCTCCTTCGCCTCGTTCCTTTCTTTACCTTCGCCTAGCACTATCTATTGTCTTGCTGTAGTGCAGTGCAGTGTATAAACTTGTCCTAACTTTGACGTTCCTTGTATTCCTTTTCACCCACCATCTCCTCTCCTAAAGCTCTGTCAACATAAACTGCATACATTCAGCTCTTCGGCTTTCTCTCGTTCGAAATAAAATATTTGTTCCCATCATTAAATTTCATGGAGTGTATGTGAAGCTTCTGCGAAGCGGAAAAAAAAGAAATATCCACCATAGCTGACAGTTACAAATACAAACTCACCTCTTGACCGCATCTGATGGCTACATACTCTCAAATACATACACACATACTTGCACACTCACGGGTATTTGTACACAGTGTTGGCTGGATAGCCGTTCATCCATTCGCAAGTTGAGGATGTGAAAGGAAACGTAATTCACGCTCTATCTACTTTCTCGATTTATTCTCCCACTATTCGAGCTGGCTGCATGCACTTTGTAGATTTGACTGGAATTCTAAACTCGGGAGGACAGTCAAAGGGGAAAGCTGAGTCTAGATGTAAGGAACGAGGTTAGAAGGAGAAAAGACTTGGAGCGAAACAGTGTACAATTGCAGCGACAATATTTCTGTGGGTTGTCTGGTCTTGGTCTGTGACCCTGCGATGGGGTCGGGAGATAGGGAAGAATGACAAACTATTGCTGAATATTTTAGAAATCAAAAGAATTATTCTTCCTTGTTGATTATGATTTATGATGAATGATTTCTAGCAGTTACTTTTTTTCTCCTTTGACAGGGTGTACGTGGACCACGTGGACCACCCAAACCATGGTACGAAATCGATGGTTCAGATGAGGAAGGAAGTCATTTACTTCGAGTAGCCAGATCGAGCCGTTCCTCCTGCCTCTCCACGTCCACTTACTCGACCGACAGTGAAAATGAGTCGGAAACGAGTGATGAGCATGGTTGTGGTCCCACTTGCCCTCAGCATAACTGCCCAGATTTTGTCTGACTAAAATGATGAGATCAGTTGATACCGTGTATCGATTCTCCTCCCACTTCCTCCTCCTTTTTCCTTCATCTCCGTCAATCTCCTTCATAAGAATAAAAACTCTTTGTCCCGACGTTTACTCCAGCGATAGCGATAACGATAGCGATAACGATAGCGGTAGCATATGCATATGCATATACATGCATACCTATATCCACCGCAAGAGAAAAAGTAGGAAGTTGAGGCCAGCAAAGCGAAAACCACAGATAGAATTCCACGTGGTAGCGTAAATACTCGCGAGATACTCATCCAATTATGTGGGAAAGCTAAGTACAGAACAGAGTACAAACAAACGCATACATAGCCGCATTTCTCCCTTTAGTCACCGTTTCAGTTCAGTTCAGCTCCCAGCCATAGCCATAGCCACCTCACTTAGTATCCCTTCATTGGTGTTACAATAACCGTAGCACACTTTCATAGACTTGCTCTCTCTCTCTCTCTACGACTACGACAACCGAGATCGAGATTTGTGTATGTATTTAGGTTGGAAAACTCCTGGTAAAAGCTGCAGGGTGCAAAAGTTGTCCGTGAAAATCAAAAGGCTGTGGTCTGTAAATTCGAATAAAAAGCCACTCCTCTAATCAAAGCTCTTCAATCGTCTCGCTAATTCCCCCTTAAACCAGAGCCTATTCTTTCAATTTGATCTTTTGGACTCTTAAATCAACTGTAAACTCCAATTAAGCTTTTGTTTCTTCAATCACCTCTCAGTTTACCAACAGCCCCAAACCGACTGCTCCACTTGTACTCTCTGATAAGAATTTATTTCCCTAATCTGCGCCACTCTGATCACGACTTTCCGAGAGCACACCTGAAACTAGATGCATGTATAA
>JAAXYX010005144.1:0-11300 GCA_036851915.1 Ptenothrix huangshanensis | reverse complement strand
TGTACAAGACCTTTGGTCGATCTCTGCGTTTTAAAAATGGTGAGTATTTCAATTTTTCGTAATTTTTACTTCATTCTACATAAAATTTTGAATTGAATTGAATTCGTGATTCCTCTAGTGTAACAGTTATCTAGAGGGGATCAATTTTTGTGGGGTAATTTTGAGTCAATCTGTGTTACATTTCGACTCCCTTGTGTTAGGTATATAGCGGGTCTGGTAATCTATGTGTGGGATTTCATTTGGAAATTCATTTACAATTTTGTCATCAGAACGGCTAAAATAACTAAAATATTAGCGTTAATATTTTTCACAGAAGAGGAATAAAACTACAAAATGTAATAAGATTCGCTTCGCAGTTACGTAATTTCAGGTGGATCGGTTTTGTTAGGAATTTTGTGGAGTTGTGATAAGAACAAGAATCGTGTTGATTATTGAAGTATGCAATACAATTCTTACGGTATGGTCGCGAGGAACATGAATAGTACAGCCATTGTAGGAAATTGGTTCCGGCATTTGGTTTTTGGTGCCTCTTCCTCGTGTGGATATAGTTGACCGGCAGTCGGATCGGATTTTTTCAATGGAAAAAGAGAGATAGTTTATATATGAGTATAAATAATGTAGAAGCAATGGATTATAGGTACATCAATATAAGGAGGGGATTTATTTAATATAATTTTAGAAGCAATAATGTGATTTAGTAGGAATAGAGTTGTTAGTTGCATTTGCTTTATTAAATGTGAAAGATTCATTCATGAAACCTTTTGTTTGTTATAAAATTTTCCCCAGGCTTCGGAAGGTACTGCCACGATCCGTACGCGTAAATTTATGACAAACCGATTGTTAGCTCGTAGACAAATGGTTGTAGATGTTCTCCATCCAGGAAGAGCTAGTTTGTCTAAAACAGAAATCCGCGAGAAATTAGCCAAACTTTACAAGACCACACCTGACGTTGTTTTTGGATTTGGGTTCAAAACTGCTTTTGGAGGTGGAAGATCAAGTGGATTCGCCCTTATTTATGACTCCCTAGATTTGGCTAAGAAATTCGAGCCCAAATACCGACTTCAAAGGGTATGTTGATACTAATTAACAAAAAATACTGCAAGAGTGGCTTGTGTGAGTAATGGCGGAAGTTTATTATTTGTGGTTGAGTTGGAGCGGAATTTTAATTATGGAATTGTTTGTGTACTACAGCACGGTCTTTATGAACGAGGCAAGACCACCAGCAAGCAACGTAAGGAAAGGAAGAACAGGATGAAGAAGGTCAGAGGAACTAAGAAGACGAAAGTAGGAGCTGCTGGAAAGAAGGTAGGTTCATTTTTATTCTCATAATGATTTAATGATTCGGACTTAGTTGAATATCTTGAATAAGGAATATATATATGGATAGCTTGAATAAGGAATAATGATCATGGTTCAATGCATGATTGTGATGTTTTTTTTCTTTCTTTTTGCAGTAAAATTCTCAATCCGCGGCCTAACTTTGAATTATTACTATTCCCATCAACCTGGATTCGTTTTATTTGAATTTTATTCTTGGTTTATACTGACACACGAATGATGTGAATAAAGGAATTCGGTCGTTGAGAATTGTTTCTAAAGTTTCTTTTGTGCGATGCTTACTTACCACATTTGTTTTGCATAATCCACCGAAATTTCAATCGTCGGCTCGTTAGCGCTTTCAGACGAAGTTGTGATGCATTTATTATGAAACATTTATGACTTATGATTATTAATTTGACCAGATTAGCCTATACTACAATTTTAGATAGTTATTTAGGACAACATTTTCTTCGGTGAGCACCATTAGGAGTAGATCATGGCGCAGAACACGGGGTTTTAAAAACGTCAATTTATCGTTCATTTTATTCTTATGTCATTTCCACTTACATAATCCAATTTCCACCAGCATGAAAGTACTCTACATTACATACTCATACTCTGCAATACAACACAATCCCAAGCATTGCAGATCATTTCAATCATTTCTCTCCAAGTCATTCACCAGTTATTCTTTTTTTCAATACCGACGTTGTTCTCTAAAATATTAGGTCTTACGTAACAGACAGTAGCTAGTAAATAGTCTATAATTTATTACAATTTTGAAATTATCATTACTTTTGCAGTTTATAAGTCTAAATATCGCAATATTACACATTCCAATTCAATTCTCACATCCTTCCATTACGTCCAATATAATTCGTACTTAACTATTTTGTTTGAGACAAATTGCGTACTTGAATTAAATAAGCCCCATAAAACTTAAAAATGTATTTTGTCCGAGTTCGAAATTCTGCAGAAGGCTTCACTTGTTTCAGTTTGCACAGTTTTACCAAACATAATTGTTGTTATGTAAAATTATCTTCTGTATTTGTACCCTGCGTATCCATATTATCTACCTTCAAAGAACGGTTCACCGTTCACGGGTGGTTGAATCAAGAACGTAGCAGTACAATATAGCATACAACGTAATACGTAATAATTTACGTGGATACGTCAAATTATATTTTCAAAAAATCTGTCAAAATTGTTTTCGGTGAGGATATTTGTGTTTTAATCTGAAATGCGCAATTTGTCAATATAATATCCAGTACATATGTTTTAAGCGTTCTCTCAATTCAATATGAATATTCTATACAATTATTAATTCTCATTCTCATCCGCATTCTTAGCTTTTATATTAACATAATTGCATATAATTAATTAATTACAACTCCTCAGGATCCAGTAGTGTTTACAAAACATAGTTTGATGAAATCATTTTTAGCTTTTAGCATTTAGCATTACAAGACCCAGTTATTAGTATAGCTATGACTGTACCTGCATGGGTTTGGGATTTGGGATTCTCTCAAATTATTATTCGAATTCTTTGCTCAGTTACGCAATCGATGATTAGGAAGGTTGTAGATTTATATGAGTACTGTACTGTATGCAGTTATTTTATTAGAATCATAGTTTTATGACATGACCAAGAATAATTAATTAATTAGATTACAATATTACCATTAATTAGTTAGCACTATATAGTTGTAGATTGAAAATCGGTGTGAGCATTATTTAGTACCATTTAATGTTGACTTGAGTACATTTACAATAAATTACAACAGCCCGTTTACCTTACAGCAGTTAGCCTTTTATTTATGTCGCTTGGCATGAAATAATATCACTGTAACGTCCGGGGTTTACAGCTACAGTTATAGAAGTTATATTATAGAGTACAGTACATACATTCTCATATCATTTACCACTCCCATTCAGTTCCATTCCATTCAATTCTTCGTCGCAGAATTACTTGCACACGGGAAGCACAAAAGTAGATTAAATTTCGGGATCGGAATTACAAACGGATGAATAATAAAAGTAATGGATTGTAGTTGTTTCGTAGTCGACGTTGTAACCATACTCCATATTGATTATCATTATTACTTGTATCTTATTACTTGAGATTAATTAATCATTCTGTTTCCGTTATGTATGTATACACAGTTCTACACTGAAACTACATTACAATACAATACAATGCATTGCTAGAAGTAAAAACAAAGCTAGTTTTTCTACACGAATCGTAATCTATAGGATTGTTATAATCTAACGATGTATAACCATATTAATTATTATTATTACAATGTGCATATTACTTTGATTTATTACTAAACTTCCGAGTAGTTTTACCCTACTAAATACCACTAGTACTACCACATTATTTACGATTAATTGAACTGGATACATATAAAGAATTTTCTAGTTTTTTTTTTGCTACGTCGGAAAACTGACATTCCAAAATTTGTATTGAAAATATTCTGGGGATTGAGAGAAGTGGGTAATGTATCATTAGTTACTTTAATTAGTACTGTTATTTCTATCTATCATATGAATATCACCTAACATGAATATTTTTAGTAATTTGGATAATAAAAAAGCTACCATAGATTTTTGAACCTGGGCTGGTACATGGTCCAGGTCTCTGATTAAAATGAAATAATTACCGGTATTTATTCTATTATCAGTATTCTGTAAAGTTCGTTTATTACGATTACCAAGATCATGGATTATCTCAATTGTTATTCTAACTAGACCTAAGTGNTTTTTGAACCTGGGCTGGTACATGGTCCAGGTCTCTGATTAAAATGAAATAATTACCGGTATTTATTCTATTATCAGTATTCTGTAAAGTTCGTTTATTACGATTACCAAGATCATGGATTATCTCAATTGTTATTCTAACTAGACCTAAGTGGTATCATAGTTGGAGCTTTTTATGTTTTGCACCTATATTTATCGGGCAGGTAAATTCAAGTTACGAAACGTAAGAAAAAAGATGAAGTCAAAAGTAAGATAAAACAGCAATCAATAATTCTTAGGTAAACTGCGATTGAAAGAAGTTATAATTGATTACCTAAAATATAACCTTATGTTCATAGATGCATATAGTACACGGTAGTTTTTGATTTGGGATAGGAGTAAGACAGTGTAACGCCTGCAATTACTTAATTAATTTTAAAATGATTATATTACGGATCTTTAATTATAGACTTCACCATGTATACAGCTATGCTTACTGATGATGTTTCTTTAACCTCGATGTAAAAAATTTACAATAATGAATTATAATGTACTCTGGACTTGTAGGGGTCATCATAATCATAATTACCACATTATTTAAGACTTAAGTTTAATTTGCTAATTACACCACTTCTAATTATACTCAGCAGTATTATTAATTCCTTACTCCCTTCATTACTACGTTGACTATTAATATCGATACAGTTAATTACAATTCCATATTTTACACATGACGAGGACATAACACAAGAAATGAACTTCTCGGGGGATTGCAATAGTCTGTTGTAAATTTTTCAGAAGATGGCATGGATGAATTCGGTTCTGTTGCGTTGGTTGGAATTGCATTGGTTTGATGCTGGAACTGGAACTTGGATGATGTTTTATCATCTAGTATTACTATTTTATATTTCTGTGTGGAGTTAATTTCAAATTTTTATTTGCAAGCAACTTTTTTTTTAATAGATTTTTATATAAGCCATTAACAAGAAGACTGCGTACCATTAAGTGGATTAAGTACTCAAGTAGTAAATAAGTGGATGTATTTAGTGTACACGCTGTTAGGTCGTTTCAGTTCATTTGCTGGATTATAAACGGCTCGAATAGATGCTATGGAGTAATGTACATAATTATAGGTCCAATATATCTTGAGAATTCATTCGATGGGAGGTTTTTGGACGTGGGAACTTTGTCACTGTCACAGTTTATTTTGTAATTTTTTGTCGTGACCATAATTTTATTTGGTAAAGGGAGATGATACGAGACGACAGGAGAATAGACGTCAAGACAAGAGAGGAGAACAAGAGAAGAGAACAGTGTACTTATGTACAATCATAATCATATAATATCCCCGATGTGCCTCAGGTTATTTTTGTCCCGTTTTACGTTAGTTTAGTCCCCTCCTAATATATTCTACTACAGACAGTTCTCGTTTTTCATCATTCAATTTTCACAATGAAGACATTTTGTGTTTGTTTTTTTTGTTCCGTTACCATCTTACAATACATTAAAGAGATGTACGAAAAGTGTGAGTGAAAGAGTACAGTTAAGTAGAGTAGACGAAGCTGTCTGCCGTTCTTCTGGCTGTGGCTGTATAGATAAAATTTGGACATGTCTCTTTCGGTTTGGGTTTCCGTCGCTCACCAATTTTTTTACTTGTAAGTTTATGTATATATATTGGAGCTGATCGAAGATCGTAGTATTAGTATAGGTAGGCAAATGGCAGATAGATATATGTCGATATACATTTATATGTAGATTTCTCAAAGATGTCTTCTGTTCCCTAGGTCTACCAAGACTCGATCACCACTCACAACCAACGACAACTTAGAACCCGCAGCCAGCTCTGGTTCTATATGGCTTAAGCTCCAGCTCTTCCTATCCTAGACCATCTTCTTCGTCTTCTTCTTCCTTCTAGCACCCATCATCCGTTCCTGTCTAAACCAAGGGAGATAGATGCTTCACATCACATTTCAATTTCTCACACTGGAGAGAAAGCACAGGGAAATTATTGAGTAGTCAAATTCCGAGTCCGATTCCGATTCGGGTACTGATATTTTCACAGTCAGAAGAGAAATGAGTTGATGAAGGGCGTTGAATGATGGTCTTCGTTTTAGGGGTTGGATCTGGATCTTAGGTTTGGGCTTGCATTTGGATATAGAGATTTCCCTAGGATTGCTCTGATATTCGGAGTTCTTTTCATTGCCCAAAACTTCCACAATCTTGCTTTCATTGCTTATACAGGTTTCCATTGAACTAGGATTGGACTCGGATTTGGACTGGACTGATGTGGAGATCGGAGCGATGTTGGGGTGAAGATGAAAACCAAACTAATCACACGATAGGAATTGGATGTAGAAATAATACGCATATACATATATATACTTTTTTAATCATATGCATGCACAGATGATAATAGTGTTGTATATATATGTAGTACGTGTAGTTTGTATGTATTTGTATTTTAAATATAATTACACTCTAACTTTATACAATGTGTTACTATAATATACACGCATGTATGTACAACTTCCAGTTAAGAATGAAGGGATGTCATGTACTTAATTTGAAGTACCTATTTATATACACTTTTATATATATGTACGTAGTAGTAATTTATATAATAGTAATAATGTACTGACATGTGTTGTTCACATGCAAAACATCATATTTTATCTATTGTTGTTGAATGGAGGGTAAAGAGTAAAGATGAGGAAGAGCTCTGCCATTACAAATGTCCACCAATCTGGAACAAAATGGGAACCACTCTGACGCTGAATGGCCGCCGTTTTATCTCCTGTTTGTAAACACACAAAAATCTCATATTAATAAATATACTCCTGCTGCTATATTCTGTATTTACCGTTTAATACTGCTAAAACTGTTCCGAGTTCCGAGTCTCACTCTAACAATTTCGTCATGCCATGAAATTTAAGCTGTGGGCTACAAGCTAAAAGCAAAGAGAAGCTAAGCAAAGTAAAACAAAATAATGAATTCAAATGAAACTCAACACAGCATGGCTGTTTTGGATTTGTTAATACCATACATATTCCAGTTGCTGTCCGGTAATTCGGTTTCGATTTAATAATGATGTATTTACGTACCATGTAAGTTGCAAGATTAATTGAATAATCATATGTACATGCAGCAAGGGAGAAAGTCAAAGCCGAGTCAAAATCCAAATCCAAAGTCAAAGTCAGTGCCGAAATCCAAATCAAATCCAAAATCATAGGGGAAGCGAAATCCAAATCCAAATGCAAGCCACTAAAAGTATAGTATGTAATCCTACTGAAAATAAGCATGCAATCCAAAGTCACAATTAAAGCCAAAACCTACAACTACATAACAAAATCACATTCCACACAACATTAGCATATTAGCACTATGACATAATCCAAAAAGGAGCTCGTTATTATAGCGACACTACGTATGCATTTTTCGGTAAATTATATATTTGCTTGCACATTGTAAACTTGAATTGGGGTTAGGACTGAGAATAAATATTTAAATATCGGAATTCAGGAATATTACCATCGGAGACGTATACTTGTACAGTAGCGGGTTGCGTGTTGGAGGCTCTACAAGTGTAATTGCCCGCATGTTGATGACCAGCGGATGGAACGGTGAGTCTCGAATGCGTACGAATCCCCGGTTCGGTATGAACACTTATACCTGAGCCATAATTAACCATCTGGTTGTTGTGATACCAGTACAGGTACTGTGGCGACTGTCGCGGACTCTGCGAGCAGAAAAGAATGAGAATAAAACATAGATTAACAATTAAAGTAAAACAAATAGTCATAATATTCATTTGATTGGGGCTCAAGTTCCCGTTAGTATTCATTCCTGACGTTGACTTTGACTTTGACGTTGTCACTGATTCACACGGAAGGAAACGAGACATCCATCATAATCCATTCGCAGTCTTCACATCAATCCAATGTGTATTAAGTCAAGAATTAAGACTGCATGCACGCGACCAACACAGCCACCCAAGTCAATGTATATAGCCAAGGTGAGTATCAATCCAAGGTTTAACTCCACGAACCACTGCGACCAACAACCACTACCACTGCCCAAGAAAGTGGAACAGCCAGAGTCAAACAATCTACAGTTCTGTTCCATTTCTACCTAAGGCGGAACTTATTTGGACCCCGTCAACCATCAACGTTCATTCATTTCGAGCCAATCATTTCGAAAATGAAGTCCAAGTCACGAATCTCTGCTACCTACGTAAGCACCTCAGTAAGCATTGTCATCGTCATTGTCCTTGCTAATAGCAAGTTGCTATACATACATTCATATTTCATTCTCGTTTTCAAAATCAGCCTGCCATTATCACCTAAAACATATTGTATTATATGATATACATTATACATGTTGCACCGCACCATTCACCAAATCACATGAACCAAATTCAAAAAAGTAGTTTCCCCTTCAGATATATCACATCTTATCGGAGGCCCAAGTCCGAACGGAAATTCTCTCCCCCCTCCCCTGAAATATAATAGAACGGTGATCTATATAAAATATAAGCAATATATCTTTTTAACTGCTCTATTACGCCTACTGTTACTGCTCTTGTTACTACTAAACGAAAAGCCAACGCCGATACCAAAGCCAAAGCCGAAGAAGCCGAATCCGACCCAATGACATGGAAAACACCACCACCAGCAGCGGCAGATTATTCTCATGAAATAAATATAAGAAAAATCGATTTGATTTTTTGCGAGGATAACAATATAATTTTTTTCCAACAAAATAAAAATATTTCATGGGAACATACCGAGAAGTGGTACTGGAACGGGAACTGGAACAACAACCAGAACAAGTGACATAAGGAAATGAAACAAAATGGCAGAGAAAATTGTGAGTGGGTGCAATATGATTATGTTGTACGAGGCTTCCCAACTACTTACTGCTACTGGCACTGCTACTGACTGCCGGGCCTAGCCAAGTCAAGTCAAGCCAAGCCAAGCCGAGCTAGTGCTTACACAGTTTCAAGTTATTCCCAAAAATTCCTGCTCGTCTATCCCTATTTTTTATTCGTATTTCGAATTGAGACCCCATTCTAAAATTCACAACACATCGAAAAGTACAGTAGCTAAGGAAAAATGCCATAAGAGTAAGAGAAAGGAAAAGGGAAAAGACAGAAGAAGGGAAGTTTTTTGGGGAAAATGTATAAGAAATTCCCACTCAACTCAACTAAAATAATCTCGCAGTGATTTGTGCAAATACATTTACTTTTATTACATCGTCCTGTCGTCGTTTTCGTTATTTCTCTTTCCTTCTTTGCTATGTTCGAGGCATTTCGCTGCTGTTCTTTTAGCCTCTGCGAGCTCTATCATCATGTTCAATGTTTGTTCCCCATTCCCATGCATTCGTATTATTATTTGCTATAATAATAAAATATATTATCTAACTAGGCACCTATGAATGCAGGCGAAGGCATTGGAGACTAGAACTGTACACAACAAACAAAGCATAACAACCAAATTTGAATTCCGATTCCAAATCTAGAATTCACAATTCTTGTCCACGCTCCGCGATTTCTTTATATTTATTTTGCATATAATTATATGTCTCGGGACTGCAATGTGCAAAGTGTGCTATCTGAATTTTTACTCTAAGACAAAAATGACGATGTTTGTATAGGTATACCTATTTGAATTCTCTCAAACTCGAAAAGTGTTTGACCTTTTTTTATGCATATAATTGTAGCATATTATGTATATATAAACATTAAACCTACATTTTCAAAATGGGTAAAATGCGCTAATTTCAAAATTTTACTCAATAAAAACGTCAACTTCATTGTTTGAAAAAATCCAAAACTACCAATTTTAAAACTTAAAAAAGTACTAAACTTGTGCACCACCATTTTCCAAAAAACCCATACGAATTCCCTATTTTCAAATACTTGCAAATTTCAATATCTTCCAAAAGGAACAAAACGGAACAAATCTTACATTTTAAAACGTCTTAAAATTTGTTCATTCCATAATTCTAAAAACGATAGAACAATTTGAGGAAAACATAAAACATTTGCTTTAAACAAGTACAATATTTACAAATTGCTACTTAAAAAGTGCTTAATATTTTAAACCCGATTTCAAAACAGTGCTGAGCGTTCAAAACCTCATTTCAAAACAGTGTAAAACATTTTTATCTTAGAACACAAGAACACACCCTACGGCACCATGTGCACTTTCTGTTAAGCCTACCCACAAAGTCAAAGAATAGTAATAAAACAGTTCATAGGAAAAGTGCAGATAATCTATTTTGCGCCTGCAACCCAAACCTACTACGTATGCAGACCGTACGTTGTCAATGTTTACACAGTAGCAGGAAGGAAGCTATGCAATAATGCAATCGCCATGCAAATGCCAATAACATGGGCAATAATTTGCATTTTAGGCAGTAAGACAAACTATGTGTAGGCTGAAATGCCTCGTATGCCGTGGATGACTCTGCATCCACATCTCCATCCCCATTCAGCTCCAGTTCCAGACAATGGGACTAAATGCCGACGCCGACTCTCCCTACTTCCTCGTTCTTGCTCTTGTCAACAGTCGGGAGCCGGTCGTCATAAACAAGTCAATGAAATTGCACTTTACTCGACTATAAGCGCAAACAAACATTCATGCACTCCATCCTACAATTACTGTGACTACGACCATGACTGTGGACATGCTTCCATAATTTGATTCCTTTAACTCCTTCCTTGCCTTATTTGGATTTTAACACCGACTAGTTAGCAAATCTTGTAACTGCATTAACCACCATCATCATCACCATGCACATTCCTACATTAGTACAGCTACACGGTGCTTTCCCTTCAACACATTTATGGAACATGCACTGGGCGCTACTCCACTCCCCGCCACTTTATATGCTCATTTAATTGCTTAACGTCTTCATCTAATCTCACAGTTATATACCATATAAGCTCCCACCTCAATGCTTTGTCCTATCTTCAGATAAATAAATAGGAAGTAGATTCATACCTCTTACACAACGCGCTTATTTACCTACGTTTTACGAACCAAAGGGAAACGAAAGCCGAATTGAAAATTCACAACATTTATGCAAATGCCCATTCAAAATCCTAATGCTACCAGGCAACAGCTAACCAACATGCATAATTCTATCACCTAGGTACATACTAACGTGTTTTCATGCATGCATCGGATAAGATCAAACAAACACGAATGACGAAGGGAGAATCGGTCCACGAAAAAAAA
>JAAXYX010005143.1:0-11300 GCA_036851915.1 Ptenothrix huangshanensis | reverse complement strand
TCTTCTAAGAAAGAAAGAAGTGAAAGGCTCGAAACCAATATCAAGACGGAAAGCACCCATGCTCCAGCTACAAAAAGTGACAGTACTCCAGGAATAGAAACGGAACTTCTTATCTCTATAATCCATAGATGTAAGAAGCACGTAAACACAAAGGATGCTGTGGGAAAGAAAAGTACAAAACATAAAATTCTTTGTCATACCTACCTACATAAATCCAGAGTAATACTAGGTAATAGTAATATGTAGTAATGGTACATGCTATGAGAGCGTAGTGTGTGGAGACTCATGTGAATTACGGTATCTCCTACAGTCCACAGTTGAGACCGTTATGCATACTTGATACCTCAGTACGTTAACTTTAGTTATTATTTTTTATGGCAAATACACTACTTGGTTCTCAGCTTGGTATTTTCTTCACCGGGTACAAAGACGCAGTAGCTACACGTATTCCTTGGGTTGGGTTGTTTCTGTTTCTACTTTTGTCAATGAGTGGTGGTGTGGTGCCATAGAATGTTGTTGTGTTGGGCAATGGAGATGAAGATGAAACATAACAGGGAATGGACGGACGGTCTAACGGGGAATAGGAATCACAGAAGAGGAACAAGACTTTTAGTTTGGGAAGAGAATGCAAAAGATGTGTATGGTATGTATGTAGCCGAGTCTCTCTGTCTCCGTAGGTAGGTAGGTAGGAAGGAGATAGAAAATAGGAAAATAGTGAATCCAGTAGACATGTACGGCTGAAATTCCGGTTACAGTTGGCTTTCTCGTGTCTTCGTATGTGATTGTCGTTCTGATAGTTCCAAGTTGACGTGAGTGGTGGGTTATTTCAGCTGACATTTGGGTGTGTGTATGGGGTTGTGTGTGTCGCGACACATTTAATGCATTAGGAAGATTGAATTTTCTTTCTGGCTTGGAAAGCAAACCGCAGAGAAAGCTTCTTAGGTTGGCAGAAGGAGCGAGAGAGAAAGATCCTTTTGTCGGAGCAACCATTTCATTCTCAGCTCATGTAAACCAACGAGCCAAGCGAATGCACCAGCACCAGCACCAGAACCAGCACCAGAAACAGTCCCAGTCACGGTACGGTACAACAAAGTACCTACCATCTACAGCCTTCTCTTTGACTTGACTACGCTCACGTTAACTCCTCTATAGTCTATGACTAGACTACCAAGTATACCTATACCTAGACATATAAGAGAAATGAGATTGCATGAGATAGAGATGTATGAGTATTAATGCTTTCGACTTGGAGACGTAAAGTACGAGTCGAGTTTCACTTGTCGTTGCTGGTCTGGTCTGGTCTGGTGACGGTGCTGGGACGGAAAGAAGTATTTCTCTCTCAGTGGCTGTGACTGTGACTGTGACTGTGATTGTGACTGTGATTGTGGAGGAAGAAGAGAGCATGGAGCGGAGATGTGAGCGGTAACGGTTCGACTTGGCGTTAGACTCGGAGAAAAACCTATTTGGAGACGAATTCCCTGTCAAAATGCGACTCTGCCGTCTTAATGCCATCCACTCTTTCCCATCACATTGCATTACAGTCGCTCTCGCTCTCTATAGTTTGACTCGAATAAATGTAACATTCAACCTACTTTCGGTCCCTTTAGCCTTCGCCTTTCATCCACATGTATGTATATCAATTCCCAAGTCCGTAAAGTGTACTGTACTCGTACTGTACTCTGCACCCTGTACGTACATACTACATACACTCTACTCCACTCCAGGTTCTACATACAATACAACACTAGACTTGTCCTTTCCTATGCACATGCTACCCCCCAAAATGGTATGGTGTGGAACAAATACAATGCATACACTTTGCCTTTTTCAGTCTCTGTGTCTAAGGCACTTTTTATCGACACTGCACGAGTACGAGCCACTTGTGTGGTTGGTGTCCCTACAAAAGCATGTCACGTATAGACAGGATCCCAATGTTTACCTCTCACAAAGTGGGTATGTGCATCTCATGTGCATATGAAGGTATGTTGGTAGGGAAAGAATAGAGGTAATAAGCCTGAATAGCTAGTACCTAAGCACACTATTCCCCAAGACGTCCATGTCTATTTAGGATTTATAAGCGTGTAGGAAGGTAGCTTCCAGTTTCAACATCCCAGTACTTTTTACACTGACTTTCAGAGCTAATGTAAATATACTTTTCCGTCTTTCTTTCCTTCCACTCTGGAATACCAAGTGAGACATAAAAAATTTACTGGTTTATTTTATTCACCAGTCCACCCAAAGCCAATGCCAATGCAAGAGGAAGATCCACATCCACATCCACATCCAGATTCCTGCACTTGGTCCGGACCTTGGATTTGGGGTAAGAACCAACCATTTATGAGCTCCTTGTCTTCCCAATACAGATAGGTAAAATAAATGTAAAATGTAGTGTAATAATGTAATGTAGAATCGTAAAATGCAATGCCGTCAAGTCAAGTCAACCCATCAGGAAATTAAGGGAAAATATTACCTACATAATATGTGAGTAGTTGAGTAGACAGACGTGTAGATTAAATGTGTCGTAGCCATGAGACTTAATGGGATTAATTTCGTGTACATCGAATGTGTACAATTAAAAGAAACTAACCACAATATTACTGTAATAAATTCTCCATTATTCCTCTAGCATTTATAAGTATGTGTACATATTTAATCGCAAATGTCAAAGTGAAATAAAGCTTGAAAGTACACTTGCTAAAATAGCTATGGAGAAAATGTGTCACACTGTAAAAACTGGTGCAACTAGATCGCCAAAAGAATTTGACCAAACATTTGAAGAGAAAATAGACATTTTGAAAAACATAAAAAAAGAGAAAATGGACATTTTAAAAATCGTAAATAAAAAGAAAAAAGAACCGTCGTTTACAACGAAAAAAGAAAAACGTTTTCAAAAATTTCAAACTGAAAAAGAATTTTGAGACGTTTTGAAATGTCGAATCTTGCAGTTTGAATGCGTTTGTGATGCTCTTAGGATTCATCCTAACTGCGTTCCTAATTATACTAACAAATATACGTTGTTTTTTGGCGTTTTAGATGCTTCTCTTCCTGTTTTAAGATTCGTCAGCTTTTACAGTGTAGATCCTTGTTTGTTGCGTCGTATTCGTGTAGCAAGTTCCAACCTGTACGATGACAATATTAGTATTTGTACTGATAATAGTCATAATTGTGCATGCCCTTGTCATTGTGTAATTTCTTTATTTGATTTGATATTGTATCATTGTTTTTATTTTATTTCCCATGACTAGACTTGAATTGGTGTAGTTAAGTTAATGTCATAAAGTTTGTTGGGCTTCGGTAGTTAGAATGTTTATCTGCGGAAGACAGCAAAGCCGAGAAGAGAAGAGATGAGATGCCTAATAAAGGAAGACAGAGGGAGAAAGGAAGAGACGCCAAGAGAGAGAGAGAGAGAGAGAGGGAGAGTGAGAGAGAGGAAGAGGGAGATAGAAAAACATGGAAAGATCGTTTGTGGTCTTTTGGTTGATTACTTTTTTTTTCAATTTGATGATGATGATAAAATTGAGATGATGATAAGGAAAGGACATAGGATTATGACTCCAGTCAGTATACGTAAATCGTGAGTGCATGTTCCAGGCTTCCAGGTGAAGCTGACAGGTGTATTTGGTCTCCCACAGTAAACACATTTATGAATCTTCCACTCGATTTCCCATGCTTATCAAACGGCAGGCTCACAGGCAGGCAGACTATGGCCTATTCATCATTCGGATACATATATCCGCATTTAATCATAAGGATCGTACATATTATGACTACTACCGTCGGATGAACATGCCACTACTCCTGCTACTAATATTCTTATGCAACCTTGCTACTCGTTAGTTACGACTCAGCTACTTTGTCATGTTTAGAAACAAGTAAGTGGATTTGGGATCCCAATCATTCTTGGGTTCAAATTTTCCCTCAGATTCAAAAAACTACAGCATTATCATCATCATCATCATCATCATCCTCCTCGTCGTCATGTCTTTATAATTATGTAGGTAGCTTTGTACCTTTCGCATAATTCAGAAATACATACGTTAGTTTTTAAAAGTAAGAATATTAAATTTTGCACTTTTGAATTTTGACGGTAGTAACGTTTCATGATTCAAGTCCGTCCTCTAATTCTACACTATTTTCTAATACTAATAAATTAGCGTTTGAAAAAGAAGCTGTGCATTTTAAAGCAAATGTGCAACGCCTACTTTGAATAAAAAATAATGATGGATGCTGTGAAAAATATGTAATTACTGGCTAAATACCCTTGCACATGAACATGTATGTAAATGCAATTCTAAGGAAATCCTGACCCTGATGTAGGGATTGACTTCCAGTGAAAATTATCTATTTGTACTGTGAAGAATGTGAAGGGAGCACAGTGGGGCACAGCATGAGCATAATGCAAGAGGAGCGTATGCCACCGCCATGCCTTTTACCTAATCAACTCCACATTAGACATGCAGTATTAATTCCGTAATAATAATGTTTGTGTCATACACAGACAAACTAAACTACAAGCCAAATCCTCTCCATTCTTCAAATCATCCACTGACTGCTGGTCTTTTTTCTAATGGAGCATTCCTCATCTTGCTGCTGTAGATACTAATAGGTACATTTTCCATTATGTATTTCATTTCATCTATTCAAGCACCTACGCTCACTTACAGGCAGTTACCTTTAAACCTAGGAATATAGGTAGGTAGGTATATTGTAGACAGTTAGAAATATGTGTTGAATAGTGCAATGAAAATGGATACGTTTTCATTTGATAATCCAATGCAATAATATTCCGGTGATAACATGACATTTTACGTTTTGCTTAAATTATCCTTTTAAATTTAATTCCTGCACACTGCACATATGCGTAACAATGGTGCAGGAGGTTTGAAAGGAAACGTTAATGAAAACAAATTAAAGATCAGTTGCAAAACTTGTAATTCCAACAAATAGCAATGCTAATGCTGTTATTAGATGTATGTACGTACACGGTAAAAAATGGTGTATCTGAAACACCAAAAACATGTTCGCATTTAGTGTAATAATGATTTCAGTTCAGATAGAATGCATCTCGCAGGTTACCTGAACTCCATTTAAAACTCCATAGTGTATATAAAACGCATCTCAAGATGCGTTTTTAATCCGTTTTTGATTGTAAGATAGGCGAAAAATAAAAATCATACGTTTTCAAAATACGCAAAAAATGAAAATCAGAAGTTTTCAAAATACCCAAAAAATGAAAATCAGGCGTTTTCAAAATGAGTAAAAATAAAAGCTGGACGTTTTCAAAAACCTTGTCTGGACCTGTTGGCGTTTGGATGCATTTTTCTTGTTGTAAGATTCTTTGGTTTTTGCAGTGTACCTATTGGAACTATATTAATTGCAAAAATAGGAGGATCGTTTGTTTATTGTTACTTGTATGATGTTGTCGTCTGTAGCTTTGTAGATTTCGCATACTAAGTTAAATCCTTGTGGTATATAATGCGCTTCTGGATCAAATCTAGATGAAACGTGTAATTAAGTTAAAAAAGTATTAATATTTGATGTAAAGTTTATAATTTCTACTACCAAATGAAAATCAAAAATGCCTGGATTAATCTTCGTACCATAATCATGGAGATGAATGTAAATATGATAATATCATGAAATCAGTGAATTTTCACAAGNTCCTTGTGGTATATAATGCGCTTCTGGATCAAATCTAGATGAAACGTGTAATTAAGTTAAAAAAGTATTAATATTTGATGTAAAGTTTATAATTTCTACTACCAAATGAAAATCAAAAATGCCTGGATTAATCTTCGTACCATAATCATGGACATGAATGTAAATATGATAATATCATGAAATCAGTGAATTTTCACAAGCACCCCTTTCAGATGTTATCCTGCTTTTCATTGAAAATGAAAAGAAGGATCGTTATTGAATTTTAGCCGGTATTGTGTTCATGTATAGAAGCTAATTTGAAAAGCTGGGCCAATTGCTAACCTGTTACCTGTGCAGTAGAGAATAGCTGATGCCAGTCATAGTAAGTGTATAATAGGTATAATATTAATTGTAGTTATCGTCGTAATAGCTCTGGATTCTCACAATACAATACTCATTACTAATTCCAAAAGGGGAATAACTATCAAGTATTACGTGAGGATTGTTAGTCAGCCGGAGCAGGTTGTTTGACTGCAACACAAAGGAATAGAAGACGACGAAGGGGAGACAGTTGAATTAATGATGACTGGCCGCATACATTACACTTCCATCGAAGTCAATGTCCGAATCGGTCGAATTGCCGGTGATAAAAATAAGTCACATTTATTAGTTTGCCATGTAGATATGTATATACTACACAGGCATGTAGGGACACTCACACATTCACACATCGATATTCGAATTGTCAATGGCAATTTTTGCGTTATGGTTATCAAACCACCTTTAGTTTGGCTTGTGAGTTTTTTCACTCAAACTCCATGCATTACCATAATCATTGTCATAGCATCATCATCATCACCACCATCATCATCCTCAGTCTAGCTAATAATCGCTTCATTGATTACTAATTAATCAATTCTTTCACTCACCGGCACATTCGCGTAGACTGTAGACATGTTGACTCACAGAGCACAGTGGGTACACTGTAAAAACTAAACAATGCCGAAAACCTACTCGTATTTTTAATATAATAAATTATGAACACAGTTGGGGTGCATCTTACGTACATGACAAACACACTAAAATACATAGATCCAGGCGTTTTGTCACTGTCTATTTATTCTTCCTTTACTTTCTTTGAAAACGTTTAGTTATTATTTCAAACCTTTTTGAAAACGTCTTTTTATTATATTTTTATGTTTTTTCAAAACTCTTACTTATTCCTTTTTACTCTATTTCAAAACATCTATTTTTCCTTTTTTAAGTATTTTAAAAACTGCTTTTTACTATCATCTTTTCTGCGAGATGTTCTTTAGATGCTCTTTCCTCACGTGTTAGAATTACATATAGCTGCACATTAGGTGAACTTGAAATTCATCGTACCTGTGTTCATAATTTTACTAGGAACTACAATATGTTGTTGGCGTTTTAGACACGAGTTTTTACATTGTACCTACATACATACTCAGGTAATTGCATATTACCAGCTTTTTATTAGAAGGAAAACAGTACATTGAATTTCTTACCATGATGTCTAAAAATCGAATCGTTGTGGACAAAGAAAACATGGATAGGATTCAAATGGTAAGTACTTAGTCAAATTATATTACCAGTTCAGATTTTATTAGAAGGAAAACAGTACATTGAATTTCTTACCATGATGTCTAAAAATCGAATCGTTGTGGACAAAGAAAACATGGATAGGATTCAAATGGTAAGTACTTAGTCAAATAATTAAACGAGCATTGTTTATGCACTACTATTTCACTACGGTATGCTATTGCTGGTCTGTGTACATAGTTATTTAGACGGGAGAATATTGCAATTGAATGCTAGTTGTTTTGTTTGTGTTGAAAATTTGAATAGGTATGTCGCCTTATGATAGGTATAGGTACATATGTACCAATATAGCAATAGCGTTTGCGGTGGGAATGACTCTGGCTGTGACTGTGACTGTAGCTGTTAGGTGTTGGTGGAAGAAAAGAATCGAGCGATCGAGTGAGATGAGGATGAGGCACCGCACAAGTGTTGCTGTTGCTGTGGCTGATGCCGTTGCCATTGCTATTGCTATTCCGTTCCTTTCCACGTTACGAGCTTCCAGCAATAAGTCTGACTTTGTATGCAAATTTAAGTCACAGTTCTCATTTACCCACGTTCGTATGTATCTTCTTCTTTCTGGTTGGCTTTCCCATTAAAGTAAATAGATGGCCACCTCTAAGTATGTATGTATAGGTTGTCTGTCCTTACGCAGTTGTATGGAACATAATATGCAATATGTCTATACCACATGGAACGATATACTAGTAGTAAATAAAGTAAATTAGTAGGTAGATAAATGTACGGACAAATTTGAGCCCATTGGAATTGGGCTTAGAAGCGACAAGGATGGAAAGGCAAGAGCAAGAGCAAGTGACGATGCCGATGCCGATGCCGATGCCGACGCCGACTGTCGATGTCAATGTGGGCTGACTGTCTGCATTAGTTAGTATGTAGTTGCAGAGGTTAACTCGCGTCCCATTGTTCTTCCTGTATTCCATCTGGCAATTCGATTCAATTGAACTGACAGTAAAATCGACATGATTTCTGGTGGTCGCGTGCACTCCACAAGTGATCGTTTGAAATTTGCCTCACTGATCCATATTGTACACAGTGTACATGCAGTCTTCAGTCTAGTTTAGGTCTAGAATCTACAATGTGCCTGTCTGCATTGCACTGTCGGCATTGGAATACCAAACCGTACTGTCCCATCCATGTAATAATTTCCTACATATGCAGTAAGAGCAAAGGCAAGTAGATAGTGGTGGGTATGTACCAACCTGCTTTTTCAGCAGCTTAAGTTATTACCTATGTTATTTGTACCGGGTATTTAAGTATCTATGAGAGTAAGTTGTTGGGAAAAAGAAACAATTATTTTTACATACATTAGGCACCTTCCTATTCCATCAGATCCTGTACATTCGAGTTCGACCGACGTTCATAGTTTGTGCATTTGATTAAACTGTTGGGATTAGTCATTTCCACAGAATTGAATGGCAAATTGCAGAAAAAAGAGAATCATACGTTTACATTTTGATTGAATCATTTCAATGGACTGACGCATGCAGTGGCTGCTGCTGATTGACGAGTGACGAGTCAACTACATAATAAGTACCTACATATTATATCATGCTCTTTTCCTAACCTTCTCAAATCCTGTACATGTGAAAAGTCTGATCTCTGATGTAAAAAATAGCGATTTCAATCAAGTGCCTATTGCAATTACTCTCGACTTGTATCTGCATGGGGTTTTATACTATTGTAAATCTGAATAATTATACTATTTACTTATTACATTTCTAATATTATTTTCTATTACCTAGAATTCATCGTATGCATTTTTTACTGCTTTAAAATTCTTTAGCTTTTACAATGCGCATGTTGGAAACCAAAAGAGTAGAATATTCAATTCAAGAATATACATAAACAAGATTGGAAATATTTAAAGAAAAACAAAAAATAATTCTGTTCGTATCTTGATTTTGATTTGCTGTGAAAATTAATTTATTGATTGGTTAGAGGAACAAAGAACGAAGAATAACAACCGTTCTACATTTGTACAAAGGAGGAGATTGGGAGACAAATCGAGAAAGCGAAAGACGAAGAACGATTCTAGACTTTAGATTATAGAGCGCATATAGCACCATTACCAACGCAGTAGGAATGAAAATACTCCAACCATACCATACCATTCCATGCCATACCATAATGATGACATGGTAGGCATCAAAGCATCTACAATTACGACGATGACGATAGTCAGCTAATGACAACAAGGACAGTTGAAAGTTGAGAGAATACAGAGAGTGAAGATGAGTGTAACTGTTGGCAAGATCGAGATGAGTTTTTGCCCATGTCTCACGACAGTCACGACTAGAACCACGAACATAACGAAGACCAAGACTAGGACAAATAATACAATCTACTAATCGTAAGATTGTGGATGGTGGATGGTATTCGTTTGGTTTGGTGGATATAGTATGATTGTATTTGCACAGTTAAAGTGGAAAAAGGACTAGGAGCATGGGATAGGATGAGATGGGAGAAGAACGTGTGTTGGCGTTGGCGAGGAGTTAAAGTAGAGTGGAAGTCGAAGTGGAGGATGATACTAGTAGTGGAATGAGTGTTGGGAAGTTTTGCTCTGTGATTGGCGGGAGGAGCTGGAGAAAGGGCTGGAAGTCAAAAGAGAAAGGCGTACGAGAAAGCGTGCGCGCCGCTCTTTGCCTTTGCCTTTGCTTGCCTTCAACCATCGTCTTGGTCTTATGACGAAGTGGAATCTGAACTAGGAATCCGAGATCCCGGTCCCTGATTCTCTCATCCATTGCTCCATGATCTACGCGTAAGCACGGAAAGCCCTGGGAAACGTTACGGAACGACAACGACAACGCCAACGACTAAACCAAACCGAACCAAACATACACTAACCTTACATCCGCGCCAATACATACAATCACAACCAGAACCAGAACCAGAACCAGAGCCTGGCCCCGAACCACATCCAGAACCAGAAGCAAAAGGAGAAGGACTAGAAATTGTGAGCAAGAACGAACCAACGACGAAAAGACTACCACCGTCGCTCCACTAATTTTTCCCACTTGCTCTCTTGCTCTTTCTTCAACCACTTCTGTGCTTCTATCCGTTCAGCGTCACCATCGCTATTGCCGTCACCACCACCACCACCACCACCGCATCCAGCACCAGGCAAACATCAGCAGGTATCCAACTCGTCTCTGCTCCCAAACCCTTATACCTTACACACCAGTCGACCGACCAACATTAAGACCAACAACATCATCCAATTTCATCCCTTCATCACATCTCAGTTTAAAAGTCGCAATACCCAATATTTATTTTATTCCACCCACCTCACGAAATTCTCTCTCTCTCTCTCTCTCTCTCTTTATATTTTCAATTTATATTTATATCCTAGACAAAAACAAAACTGCTATTTTAAGACATTACCTACATCGATATTTCGTTACCTACATAATATTTGAAATAATAAATAAATCATTTTAAGCTTCGTAATCCTTTCACAAGTTGAAAACAAGCGTGGATTTAATCATTTACTAAGGAACTGCAACATTTACCAGTCTTACGGGTGTGTTACTTGAGTGAATTTGAAATTTTCTGTTGAAAAAGCTAGAAGAAGAAAAAGACTTCACTTCTTTCACAACTGTTTGCTTAATTATTGCACAAGAAATTGTTATCCTGTTTAAAACAAGTTTATAAATAACCTCCGTGACAATTGAACTGAGGAAATTTTTCCCATATAAGTATATGGGAATGGAACTCACTATTCATCATAATAGTGGTAAGGAATATATTAAATTGAATTATATTACATTTTCTTATTTATAATCATAGTTAGTAATTCTAAACCCGATCGGCGTGATTAAAGCAGGAGGTAGTGTAGTGTATAGTTATTTATTTAGGTAGATCCATTAAATGTAAGAGAACGAAATTTTTACTAGGGCATGCCATTTGCTACCACACTGTAAGGACTGGTGAATCGTGGAACGCTTTCCTGGTTTAAGATTCTTTAGTTTTTACAGTATACTTATACTCATACCAAAACTATAATAGGAAGAGGCGGTCGAACCAAGATTAATTTTAGATCGTTT
>JAAXYX010005142.1:0-11301 GCA_036851915.1 Ptenothrix huangshanensis | reverse complement strand
CGTACCTATCCAATTAGTTAACATTTAGTACTTTTGGCGTCTTTGTGCGCACAAAAATACCACCTTGACATGTAATTTAAATGGAAAAACTCCCAAGATATTTTCGACGTCTGCCCTTAAGAACTTTGTAGGGTGCAATAAGCGATGGGCGTGATTTCAAATAGGAATTATTTTGTGGTTAATGATGCAATTTAAATAATAGAGGGACTAGTGGTACCGTATCGGTCTGTCCACGCCCCTCCTCAGCCCTTCAAGAATTCCACTCGGAAATGTTTCATTCCTGGCCGACCCGTTATCGTAAAAATCGTGAGTGTCGAACGAACCGTGTCCACTCATCTCCTGGCTCCAAATTTATACGTCATTCAAATCCAACATGGCGATTTCACTTGGACTATCAAAAGAAGATATAAACATTTTCAACATTTACATCAGCAACTTCAACTTTATAGGTGCAATACACAATATCAATATCAACTAGTCATCTCTGTAACACACTGATTATTATTATGAGATTTTTTGTACTTCCGGATTCTGTTGGTAATTTAAATTGCATTATGCATGAATTAATTAATTTATTATTACTACTCTCTTTTTTTTACAGAGCTACCTTGCGTATCCCTTTTCCTACCAGAACGCATCGAGAAAGGAGGTCCAGCTTTAAGTCAAGTATGGTTCGAGATGTTACCGGGAAGTCACAGGGACTTCCGAGGTACGTAAATAAATAAATAATATTCTTTTCTAATAATTGTTATAGCCTAGTATATTGATTACCTAAGTAGAGGTTTTAGTTTTGTAAAAAACTAAAAAGCGCAATTTGCCGAATGTTTTTTCAGCTGATTTTAGTAGTAAATTTCAGTTTATCGTTTAAATGTTAGATTTCCGAAGAGACCTGAAGCATTAGTTAGTGGAGACCAATTAGACGAACGGAAGAAAGTTCTGGAGAACTATTTGCAAAATGTTGTCCGAATCAGAGCTTTTCGAAATCATCATGAAACGGTACGAGAATACTGTGACACTTTCTCCAAGATTCACGTTTTAAATTCATATTTGTATTTAATATTACAAATAATTTAACTGACGTGTTGTTTTTATTAACGATTTAATTCTAACATGGTATTTGTTTGTTCATTTAAGATTGTTGTATTTTTACAGCTAGAGTTTTTAGAAGTAAGTCACTTATCTTTTGTTCATGGCCTAGGCCAGAAAGGTAAAGAAGGTTTAGTTTCAAAACGGACGGGGGCAACCCACGCTCGCAGGTGTACTAATGGATGCTGTACCTGCTTGGGTTTACCATTATTAAGGTACGCTGATCTATAAACAAATTTTCTTATTGCGATGTGATTATTTAAAAAATTTTGGCTTGTAATTTAAACGTATTTTGAATTAATTATGTTTTTGCAGACTACTAAGGTGTTGTGGGGATACTTGTGGCCAATGGCAGCGCCGTTGGTTGGTAGCTAAGGATACGTTCGTCGCATACGTTCGGCCAAAGGATGGTTGTGTTCATTGCGTTATGTTGCTTGATGGGCAATTCGAAGTTTCTTCAGGTATTTACGATACTGGAGAACCTCATGGGATGATTATATCTAATTTATCCAGGTACTTTTTTAATTTTTTTACGTATGAATTTTATTACGTGGCTAAAATTTTTAGTATAGAACATAAACCCCTGCTGTCTGAGTTGTTCCAATTTTATTTGTGTAATATAATTCTAAACTTACGACAGGCAACTCGTTGTCAGATGCTGGACATACAGAAAAAGTAAAGAATGGCAGGACTACATTAAGAGTATAACTGCTACTGAAAGTGAGTCACATTATGCAAATACGATGACAAAAATGTTCATTTTTATTTTTATAATTAATGGAGAAATTTTGTTTACTCATAATTTAAGAATTACGATAATAATTATTATGATCGACAAAAACATAAATGTGGAATTTTTTATTTCAGTTGCAAAGGGTTTTTTAGGCCAAAATCGTTTCATGTCGTATGCTCCTTTACGAAGTGAGACTCAAGCCCGATGGTTTGTGGATGGTGCTAATTATATGTCAGCTGTAGCTGATGTTTTGGAAGCTGCCCATGAAGAAATATTTATAGCTGATTGGTGGCTAAGTCCTGAAATTTATATGAAGAGGCCTGTTGTGGAAGGAGAGCGGTGGAGGCTGGATACGATTCTTCAACGGAAGGCTGTATGTGGAATCTATGTTTTTGATTTCAAAATAACCTCTAAAGAATCTTGACGCAACGAAATTCAATTTTAACGCCACCATATTCTTTTTTGACTCCGGGTTGTGAAAAGAATAATATCTTTATTTGTAAAAGTAAAAATATAATCCTGAAATAGTGTTTATTTTTAACATTTAGAAAGAGGGGGTTAAAATTTTCATCCTGTTGTACAAGGAAGTGAATTTGGCATTAGGTATCAATAGCTTTTACAGCAAGCAAAAGCTAGTGGGTGGAAGCGCTGACAATATTAAGGTTAACTTTTATTCTAGATCAATATTTTATTTTTTGGATATTATGAAATGTATTGGGTAGGTATTGAAATTGTTATTTTTAAATAACTTGTTCAACTGAAAACTATTTTGAATTTTGAAATCTAGGTACTACGACATCCGGATCATGTATCAGCTGGCGTGTATCTATGGGCCCATCATGAAAAGCTTGTGATTGTGGATCAAATGTATGCTTTTGTGGGTGGCATTGACCTTTGCTACGGTCGTTGGGATGACCAAGTGCATCGACTGACGGATTTGGGAAGTGTATCCAAGAACCAATTGCCTTACGGTTTAATCCACACCAAAAAGAACACGTCAAGTAACCCTGGTGGAGGTGGCATCGCATCGTCTGTTCTTCATCTTGCCAAAGCTACTAATGCTGTCACTATCGTCACAATGTCCCAAACTGCTAGTGCTTCGCAAACTAATTTAGTCAAAGCGGCCAGTACGAATGATTTAGATGAAGTGACTGACGAAAGGTTGGTGCCTACAATTAGTAGTTGTAGTTAAACAGTTCAGAAATATTATGTCTTTGTTTTAGCTCTTTTTGGTAAATTGTATGGTTACAAAACGATTTCGAGTTTCCCTCAAAATATAAAAAAGTAGAGCTGGTTATTTTGGTACCTTCAGGACTGCACAATGTGATCCGTTTCAGCTAACAACCTTGGTCAATTTAATAAATAACGTGGTGTGCCGATACAAAGTGGTTGTTGTTATAAATGAAATGTATGTTATTTGCCATTTAAGGATTTTGGATTCGAAAGTGACATTTGCCGGGCTTGAGAATATGCCACATGCAGTCGAGAATGGAAATGGAACTGTTCCACAGGATGGGCTAACTGGTTCTATGGAAGAACTGGAAATTCCCGACGGAGTAATTAGCAATGGAAATGTGGGAAGCATTGATGACCTTGGGGCAGCGACTGAGAGTAACGGAAGTGTTCCCCTCAAAGGTGAAACACCGCCGATGGTCCGTCGAAATTTCATACGAAAAATGACCCAAGTCTCTCGTCAAGTGAAGGAGGACGGTAACAAATGGATCGATCGTCATCTTCGGACGAAAAGTTCCAATTCCGATGAGGAGGATAGTGATGAGGACCTTGAAAGTAACAAAAAGTATCGTGACGGAGGACATTCAGGAGATCTAATTATTGATGAACCTAAGTGAGTGTAAATAATGTTTTATACATCTACAAGTAAGTGGATGTTTAAATTCGTTACATAAATTGTAAAAGTGAGCAACTGAAATATTTTTGAACTTACAAAATTAGGATCAAAAGGAAAGAATCGAGTAAGCAATCCAGTAAGCCGAGTCATGGACTCGTCACAAAAACGAAGAGTGACTCTGCCCTCCTTGGTCTTCAAGGTTCTTCAAAATTATGGATTGGGAAAGACTATACAAATTTCATTGTCAAGGATTTTGTGGACTTAGAATCTCCTTTCACAGGTTAGCGCCAGTTTTTAAATCATTCTTTATTGTAGTTACTAGTTACGGAATTGAAGCCAAAACTTATAGTACACTAATGGTATTAATTAACATGACTGTTTTTTGGTGCAGATTTTGTGGACAGGAATACAACTCCGCGGATGCCTTGGCACGATATCGGGGCAATGGTTCAAGGCTCAGCTGCTCGGGATGTTGCTCGTCATTTTATTCAACGCTGGAATGCAGTCAAGGACGAAAAGGCCCGAGTGAATCCAGCGTATCCGTACTTATTGCCTAAAACCTATGACTTCCGCAACGAAGACGTTCCACCCATCCTATCCGAAAGTACAAAGACAAGCAAAGTTACCTGTCAGGTAAGGTCGCTATTTATTACTAGTACCTGTCTTCAGCGAACGGCAAAACACAAACATTTCTATCTCCTAGATTACTTTTAAGTTGCATTTAAGAACATTCATTTACACAGTATGAGTCATGTTACCAAAAAACAAATTCCCCTGATGGTAGGTAATTAATGTGAAAAAGTACAACATGTTTTCGGTTTGTAAGACAGAAATAATTCGCTTTTTCAATAAATAATAGTTGGATAATTGAAATTTTAGTTACATTAACTGTCTTTTTGGAGTTTTTTTCAAGCTGTGTAGGTAATTGCACTACGTGAGTATTGAGTATAATTTTAGAATAAGAGGTGGTTGGAATTGGAAGAAGGGAACCAACACTGCTGCCTATTAAATTTTGGGTTGTAAAATGCAATTTGTGAATTTTACTTATTGATCAGGTGGTCCGAAGTGTATCCCCCTGGAGCGCCGGGATCAGAGTTGGTGAAGATAGTTTATTGCAAGCGTACATGGACTCGATTGAAAATTCAAAGCATTACATCTACATAGAAAATCAATTTTTCATTACTTTGTCACAAGCTACTGCTCAGGTTCAAAATCGGATTGGGGAAGCACTTCTTCAAAGGATTCTCAGAGCCCACAGGTACGACTTACGCAAGTTTCGGCTAATGTTTGTAACCTTTTCGTCTAGCTTCACAGAAAATCTAATTTCTGTAAATTAAATCGTTCCTTCTGATCCTGCACTTTTCTCGTTTGATCTTCAGGCGTGGGACGTTTGTAATTGCATTTAAAATTGCTATTAAGTAGATATTTCGACTAAATCCAATTTTAAATCTTGTTACTCAGTCTCCGTTCATCATTGATCCATTCTTGAGCAAAGTAGTACAAAATGATTTTTCTCTGTAAATAGAACTTGGAAGATGACAACTATGTGTTGTGCTGGTGTAAATAATTGCAATTTTGAATTTGTGATTTCATTTTGATTCCAAAGAGAAAAGTCGACTTTCCGCGTTTTCGTGATAATGCCATTGCTACCTGGTTTTGAGGGAGAAGTTGGTACCAGCAAGGGCATCGCAATTCATGCTATTACGCACTGGAATTACTCCTCTATTTGCAGGTGTGTAAAGACAAACATATAATATAATATGTATATGCGGTTGAGTATGAAAGTAAAAACAGTGCTCTGTGTTGGTGAACCAAATCCAAATAAAGTACTGGGCTTAAAATCAAACCCTGTAAAAGGAGTCTTAAACAAATTTTTATGCTTTGTCTCCTTAGAGGACCGGATGCTCTGATGGTTCGTTTGCAAAAGGAAGGGATTGAAGATCCATCACAATATGTCACATTCCACGGATTACGAGCACATTCAGAACTTCATGGGGATTTAGTAAGTGTCATAATTTCAAAGAATAGGTACATGAGGATCGTGAAGAAGAAGCACACACAAAATTATCTTTTTGCATACGCTAGTGACTAATGGATTCTCATTTATTGAAAATTTTACTTATCTGCTATTTTAATGTTTGTATTTTAGATTACTGAGCTCATCTACGTACACTCCAAGCTCATTATTGTCGATGATAACCTTGTTATTTGTGGCTCAGCTAATATAAATGACCGGAGTATGCTGGGCAAACGAGATTCAGAAGTTGGTGTCGTCTATCAGGTCAGTCGGTGGTTTATTATATTCTGGTTTTTCATGGTTTGTTAACAGTAGCGTAACTAGGCGTAGGACACGTAGGCCTAGGCCTACAAAAGATTTTTAAAAATACACAGCCTTCTTTAACGCACGAAAAAGACTCATTTTTTTTTAAATTTACATGAAAACGAAGCAGTTTTTTTAATTTACACGAAAAGGCCCGATTTTTTTAAAAATTTACGCGAAAAGGTCGCGGTTTTTTTTAATTTTACACGGAAAAGGCGCAGTTTTTTTTAAATAATTGACACTAGATAAGATGCAGTTTTTTCAAAAAAATCTTACACTGGATGACTGGATGCGGTCAAGTTTTTTCCAGGTTTACACGAAAATAAATCATACTGTTTCTTAACTAGCCACTCATCGTCAGTATTAAATTTCCAGATTTTTATTGTAAGTATAGAAATGCAGTTTTATTGTTATTGCCTTGAGAGAGTATTCCTTAGGTTTTCAAATATTAAAATTCCGTGAAACATACGTTGTAGAGATTTTTAAAAAAACGTGTTATTTATGAAGCAGAAATCTTCTTTGTATCCTCATGCACTGACGGTGAGTCGCTGAAGAGGGGAAATAATGTTTTATTTGATCACTGCTTGTGAATCGACAACGATGCAGTGTTTTGTAAACTCAAGTAGGTACTCAAGTGTAGCTTACGAATGGTAATAAAATCAGGTGACTGGTAGTGTTGTTTGAAGTTAATGTTAGAATTGGTGAAGAACCTACTTAAGTAGCTTGTGTGTGGGTACTTGTTTAGGATGAAGAATATATCCAGTCGATGATGGATGGGAAAGACTACAAAGCTGGGAAATTTGCACATTCTCTTCGTGTGGAACTGTTTCGCGAGCATTTGGGACTCCTGAAGGACACTCAAGTGGATGTTCGTGATCCGATTTCAGAAGATTTCTACCGAAATGTGTGGCGACAGACAGCGGCGAGAAATACAGAAATCTTTGATCATGTACGTGACTTTACATTTATTATTAAAGTTGGTAATATCAAATTACTGCTAAATTGTATCCTGGTTTGGGTTTTCAAGTCTCTTCATTACTCGAATTTCCTTAATCCGCAATTCCCTCTATGCCCAAGTGGGCTTATAGAACACACTCAAGTGATTTCACCGTTTTTAATTTTCTTTTCCTGTACCTCTTCCCTCCAATCTCTCGTTTCGTATACTTGACGTTTGGGAAGTTTATTGTAATTTTATTTTGCCTCTTTCTGTCAAAAATCGCTTTTGCCTTGTATTTACTATCGTGCGGATATGCTTACATGCATATGTATTTGAATTTTATTTGAAACTGTATTGATTTCTTAGTTTGAAATTTACTCGTATCTTGTTCGCTCTAAACAACTTGCAAATGGGAACCTCTCAAAGACCCTTCTACTGGGATTTGAAGGACATTTACAAGGTTCAGTTAGAAAGATAGCATATCTGTTGAGCATTTTGCAAATTTTGGTAGGATCTTTTGTGGTGGCTGTGGCTTGTACCGATAAAATGTTATTGCTTTCAAGCGTAGACATTTTGAAGGATTTATTTGGTTGGCTTTATTATTTTATTGTATTTTCCCTCAGGTGTTCCACTTGCATTCCATCAGACAAATGTTTGAGTTTTGCACAACTGCGAGATTACCAAAATGAACACCCTTTGTCTTCCACGGATCCTGAGGATTCTAGAAAAGAACTAGAAGGCGTTAAGGTAAGACTAGAGAATAAATCATTTTAGAATGAAATGAAATAACGTGGGCAAAGAAAATCATGATGGTCATATATTTGCATAGGATATTCTCTCACTTTTTCCACTAACGGACTAACAGTGGTTCGTCTCGCTTGATTAATTTTGACGTGATGTGTTTATTTATTTTCTGTACTCTCCTGTCTTCCAGGGATTCTTGGTTATGCTCCCACTACTCTTCCTCTCGCAAGAAAATCTTCTTCCACCGGCTCGTACGAGAGAAGCTCTCATGCCCACAGATTTATGGACTTAATAAATCCCAGACCAGGCCAAGCTCAACATGCAGAGGAAAATACGCACACGACCAAGGCTTCATGCATGTCCTGTTCGAAACTACCAGTATCTACTGCGTGTTTGTGCTTCCGTTTATTTACACGAAAACTCGATCATAACATCTTAATTTATCATCCACCTTCAAGTTGATCAAGTTTTCATTTCCATTCCCATTTGTGTTGCTTTTTTGATTCGAATAATTTAAACATTTTCTTATTCCTAAATGAATTGTCAATAATTGCAATAACTGTGTGTAGTCGTATTGTAAATATGAGTAGCTTCGTTTTATTTAGAAAAATAGAATTTCGTTTAGCATGTACCTATTTAATTTAAAATTTATTTTTCAATGTGAGATCGAAATGTTTATTTTTAATTTTGATAACCAAAACCATAAACAACGTGTTTCAAACGAAACAAAGACATTGAGATATGCGATCCCGGGTTCAGTTGATATAATTACAGTCATTATTCAAATCAAGGTGCAACTTACATAAGTAAATAATTACCTACCTTCTAATAATTAGGTACATTTTTTGAAACCTTTGTTTTTAGGGAACGTTTTGCATTTTTGAGCGTTTTAGTGAACGTTTGGCATTTTTAGGGACGTTTTAGTTTGCAATGTTTGAGCGTTTTTGTATTTTTGGAATTTGAATTTAGGATTACTTGCACTTTAACGAATACAGCTTATATAACTATCAGTAATTGTCTCTATCTCCGAAACTACGAACATTTGCAGCTCTAGTTACCTTGTTAAAAGTCACGTATCCGGATGGTCCAGCTAAAGTAGGAGGCAGGCCAGGTAGGTAGAAGGAGTTATACATGGACACACTTATAAGATACAGTTCTCAACTTTTAAATTGAATTTTATTAATTTAAAACGTTGAGGTTGTAATTGGGATAGTTTAAAACTGCGCAAATACTTACGAGAAACTTGCATGCTCAAAATGTTGGTTTGAAAGTAACAATAATTTCTACCGGTAGCGGTACCATTTACCATTCCCTGCACCAACAGATATTCATACTGACTTACGATTACGATTAGCGACAATAACAGTAATGGCGGTAAAATTATAGTGTTCATTGAAGTTGAAATGAAAAAATGAAACAAAAGCTCGTCTTGAAAATAATGTAGAAATTATGATAGAGCCCATCGCGCCATAGCAAATCGCAGCAAACTTCATTGTTTCCAGATGTTATAAATTGGTACTATTAATTTATTGCTGATGCGTATTTTAATTTGCCACGCAGCCTTATTAAGAATCGAAGGCTCATCCGCAGCCACAGCTAGAATGTTCGAGACTGACAGACCAGAACCAGAGCAAGAAACCACAAAGGTCAGTGACGACTTCAAGTGCTTTATGAAATTCAAAACGTATCAAATGAAATTCAGTAATCTTAATCTAGTGTAATCAACCAAAAATGAATATGTGTAATTAATTAATAAATAATTATCCACATGTATGTACCCTACATACCTAATGACAGTTACAATAATCAATTATGTAATTATATAAACGTGTCGAATAATTGTAGTAAATGTAAATGTAAAGTATATAATATTTATAATTACTTTAAAAATCTCCCATTCAGCTCTAAAAGGAATAAGTCAATTTTTTCATCGTTGTTTACATTCGGTGAGCAGAAGGACAGAATTGAAGGTAGTAAACTACTGTGTGATGATATTGATTAAAATTAGTAACTCTCAGCTGTCCCTTTACAGTCGTTTTCGTTGTCTCGTTTTTGTAGCGTTATCATCGTAAGTAGTCAAATTACGTATTTACAAATAGATTAATCAAAAGACAGTTGTTTTCGTTTCGTTTTTAATAATCGACGGGAATTTCAGTAATTTCAAATATTATTTATGTGCTTCCGTCAGATCGTTATGAATTAATAGAAAGTTAATGTATTTATAGTCTTAATTATTTGTTCTTAGCAAATCATAGTTTATTATTATTATTATTATTAATTTTTAAAAACTATATGAACTACATGATATATTATCGTTTGTCAGAGTATTCCAATATTACATCTTCGTAATATGACATTATACCTGTACCTAAATACAATTAATTATTCCTTACATGCATTGTTATTGCTATGGACCTATGTATGTTTGAGCACTGTACTAATGTATTCATTATTCCTTAGTTACATAATTACTACCATTACTTTTTCACACTTGAGTGTTCAACAGTTTCGGTTCAAGCTACCAACCACTATACCTAGTGCTATTGTAATCAATTGTACAAGTAATGTCGGGGCAGCTTCTGTTTCTTAAGTCTGTGCTAATAATTAATACTATAAGCAGCTACATAATCGTAAGTTACTAAAAATGGTAACCTAGAGTTACGTTTCCTATACTGGGGTAGTTAAAAGCATTGATTATTGCTTACAAAATTACAAATCAGCTTTGATTGTACTCTCATCGTCAGATAGATTTCCCGTTCAGATTTCCAGTCGCTATCCGAAACTTAGTTAAATCTTACTACTCCAAAATTACAGTTGAACACAGTCAATGTCAGTAGGTAGTCAGTGCCAAGATTGGTAGACTAAAGTTCGTTAACGACGATAACCTTGCAATTTGGAATTCGAATGCATTCATTTTTGTTTTTAATTATTACGCTTTATAATGAATTTGGTAATACTCCAGAGAGCTCTAGATAAAAATAGATTTCCGGGGATTTCTGGGAATTTAAAATGTATTGGCCAACCTGATGAGGAATTTTAGTCTACCAACCCTGGCCTTGGCCCTGGTCGGATCTGTGAACAGTCCGTAATCGTTTAATTTTAATACGTATTTAATAAATTATTAAATCATTATATAAGCAAATTTTTGATGTACAAAACAGTTCAACAAAACTAATCTATAAACGATCGAATATATTTAAATTTTAATGAAGCACGCACATTAGAAACTATGATAATAATAATTATTTATTAACTGCAGAGTAAATATCAATTTATTACAAATTATAATACAATATAAATAATATCAACAAATTTATATATAAATCAAAGGAAAATCCAACTTTCGTCCAAACCTGTTTACAGCGTACCAGACCAGTACCAGCCATGTTAAGCGCCAGTTGTTTTAGCATTTAATTACATTTAATTATACAAATTACTTGTAAGACAAAATCCTTCCTATTGCACATGAAATCGTTCAAAATTAATCGTCAGTCGTTACGACAAAAATCAAATAATCAAATTGTCAGTGTCCAGTCAAAACTAACTTCGTCTGTTCAAGAAAGTGTCTATAATTAATCATAATTAAAGTAAACCGTTAGATCACGATAATCATCAATATCGATATTGATTCA
>JAAXYX010005141.1:0-11303 GCA_036851915.1 Ptenothrix huangshanensis | reverse complement strand
TCCAAAAATCAGGCTTTTTAGCGTGACATCATTTATGACCGTTCCCTTAGCCCCCCATTAGGGGAAAACGAAATTTTGAAGTTGTGAAAAGCTGCATTCTGGGCCTTCTGTGCCCCACCCCTAACTGCCGTAAATATCAGCCGATTTCGATGAAACGTTTTGTGGTGGCATAAGGGACCAAAATATTAGTGCCTTTGTGAGCAAAACGCTCAATTCCAAAAACGGAGCTCAGGCGCGATTTTCAAAAACGCAAAATTTTGAAAAAATTAAAATCTACATTTTTGCACTGAGGTTTTAAAGGTTGCTGGAGACATGTCAAAAAAAATTCTAAATCTTTGTGATCAAACTGTACGCCTCTAGGAGCAGGGGCGGATCTAGACAAAGTCCTTGGAAGAGGCTAATGTTAAAAACTTCATTATATGTGCTGTAAATTTTGAAAAACTGCATATTTTTATTTGTGTAAATTTTAAAAAACTGCATCTGTTTTTACGTAAATTCTAAAACATTGCACCTGTTTTCGTGTAAAGTTCAAAAAATTGCACCTTTTTTGGTGTAAATTTCAAACAATGAACCTGTTTTGTGTAAGTTTTAAATATTCACATCTGCTGTTCTGCAAGTTTAATAAAAATGCACCTGTTTTTGTGTAAATATTTAAAAAAACTTGCTTCTGTTTTTGTGTTATTTTACAAAAGCTGCATCTGTTTTAAAGTAAATGTCAAACAATGCATTATACTTGGTCTAAATTTTGACAAAAACCATTTATTTCTAAGCATAAATTCATGCTTATAAAAGAGGCCACAGCCCAAAGCCCCTCTCTGGATCCGTGCCTGTCTAGGAGCACTTACGACTAGAACCGAAGACTAAACTTATGCAATCATGTAATATTTAACATGCAAAACACGAAGTGTTTTAAGAACAGCCAAAGTATTATTTATTTAATTATTATTTGTAGTTGTAAAACTTAATGCAGTTTAAAATTCTAAGATTATTCTGTCTTAACTTATATCATAATTGTTCCTTCACAGTACTGTGTAGTTAGCAAACATTTTGGAAAAGCTTATACAAAGTTTTTTGTCCCGGATATCGCATCAGCCTCCATTTCTCGTGGGTGATTCGTCCAATTTTATGGTTTCATTATAAGGACCAAGTGTTAGGGGAAATAGCAGTTTTAGATCAAAAAGCGTTTCTATAGTGCGCCTCATATTTATAACATTTGCAGCAATGTTGAAGCCTTCAGATGTGTTATGGGAAGATATGTATGTCACTGGTCTCCCATCCAACTCATTGTCCAAAGTACATGACCTGATAAACAACGACACGTCAGGATAGTCGCAGCAAAGAGGAATTTGGTAATGTATAAAAAGGCAAAGTAAAGAGCCGAACATAATCAGTACTCGGAGATCAGTAATCAGACATCAGTAGTTAGTTGCGGACCATCTGTGGTGGAGTGTAAAGGCAAGGACTGGCAACGGCAGTGGAGCCATTCCAAGCCATGCCAACGTAGTACTCTGTAAGCAGTAAGATTGAGTAGGAAATAAAGTACAAGATATACGAATCAGAAAAACGCCTCGGACTTTACATTCCAATTGCTTTGCATAGTTCATACGTAATAGCGCGTCTCTCATGAAGAGCATATCCTACATGCATATACGTCTACTATGGGCCAGCGCAAGTATAGCTCCACTGCCACTCTCAAAGATACGCTAGCTAAAGAGGAGTCTAGGACTAGCATGGAACTTCGACGTGGACCTGGACAACAACAACTTATCAGGTGCTTCAACTTTATGCTGTCCGTTACTGTAAGAAGTATAAGTAAGTTATTACATTCATGCAAGCATTCAGGGCGTAGCTGGGACTTATTTATGGGGAGTGCTGCGGAATTTTAAAGCAATTCTTGAGATTTCTTAAGGCATTCTTTGTTGCTAAATTAGAAAAAGCTGCGCCTTTTTTAATTTTGTAAAAATCTGCATCTTCTTTTGCAAATTTTAGACAAAAACATGCGTCATTTCTTTGCAATAAAAGGAAACAGCCTCTTTTTTCATTACATTTTTGAAAAATCTGCGCCTGTTTTTGTAAATATAAGAAAAAACATCTACTTATTTTCTACATTCTCAAAACAACTTGGATAGTTTTGTGTAGATATAAAAAACAACAGTTTTTGAAAATTTAAAAACATTTGGGGGGTGCTTCAGCACTACAAACTTTTTCCAAAAACTTAACATGATTTTATCTCGGGTACAAAACAAAATATTCGACATGCGTATACGACTTTTGGATGACGATACGCACAAATCACCCTTTAAAACTTGAACCACTTATAACAAGTAATTATTAATGCGACCAAGTGCTAAAAGCATGAAAAGAATTTGTATAGTGATTGCAGGGGCGTAGCTGGGATTCAATTTCGCGGGGTGCTGAGTAATTTTAAAACTATTTTTTCCAACTCTCATGCCATTATTTCTAGTGTAAAACAGTAACGTCCGAAGGGAATTTTTTGCGTAAGCCTTCTCATAAAACTGAATATATTTTGAATAAAACAAAAAATCTCCATCGCATCGTTTTTAGTAAAATCGTAAAAAACGCTGCGTTATTTTGTATAAATTCAAAAAACTATGCCATTTTTTTTTAAAAAAAGAAAATTTAAATAACGATGAGGTTTATATAAATTTAAAAAAAACGAGGCGTTAGTTTTGCGTAAATTTAAAAAAAGCGCAGTCATTTTTTAGAAACATTGAACGAAGCATCTTTTTTTTCGTAAATTCTAAAAATAACCACGTGATTTGTGTGTGTTAACAACTGCCTCTTTTTTTCAGACGCTAATAAATCGGCATAAATCGGGTGAAAATTTTAAAAACGGCGTCTAATCTACGTAGTATTTACTTTCCCCAAGCCCAAACTCCACCTGCAAATGTCGTACAGATAAAAACGGCCTCTCGAAATCTTTAGACAGGACTTGTTCCCCCGGCCCAATTTCGTAACAATCTCCTCCGAACCTCAACTTAACCGTTTTGACACTGGGACTTTTGTCGGCCAAGTTGACACCGATAGGTAGCATTGGAGGACAAACATCTAATCAAATCAAATCTATTTTTAAATGCTTTAAGCCAGGAAAATTCAGAAAAGTCAATCCTTGAATGATACCAAGAGACCTTAAATCCAAAGTATTAGTAAGAGATTCGGAGCACTGCCTGCATTTGCATGTTTGCTGATTGTAATCAAATTTAGGACCCAGCTACTCTATGTCACGTAATTATAGGACAGTAGTAGTTTGAGGTCCCGATATAATTTTATGATTATGACGTTATACAGATTTCAAAATACCCAAAAAAATTATAATGTTTAAATAAACGCACAGTACGAAAAGAATTAAAGATCAGTGACAACGTGAAATCGAAAGATCGTGTTGATTTTGTTATGTGCTAAGTATTGAAATTTATTTAAACTGATGTATATAGAAGTCGTTGATTGACAATTTGTAATTTTATTGCTTCTATTGTGGTGCCAATGTACATAATTATACATGCCATAAATAACCGCTGCAATGCGCCAACTCAAAGGGGTTGTATGTTTCGCAAGATAAAGTAAGACTCTTGCAGAAGCATAATCTGGAACGCATAAACAATTTTGAATGATTACCTTACACGAAAATACAAAAGTTATTTGCCTTATCATTATAAAGTAAAATCAATTTGTGTATTTTTTGTGCAGGATTCAAGCTACAAAATTGTACAATTCTTAATAAGCCAGCGAAAGTTTTCAGTACAGAAACTTCCTTTGCATCTTCTAGAAATTCGTATAAATCAGTGGCGCAAGTAGGATTTTATGCCTGGTGGGCCTAGTAAATAAGTTGCATTCAATTTTGTGTAAAGTTAAAAACAACTGCATGTATTTTGGTAAAAACTAAAAAATGCGTCTGTATTTTTTGCAGACAAAAAACACCGTCTCCGTTTTTGTGTAACTTGAAAAAACTGCTTGTGTTTTTAAATATATTTTTAAAAAAGGCGTCCGTTTTTCTGTATATTAAAACAACTGCTTTTGTTTTTGAGTAAATTCTGAAAAATACATCTGTTTTTTTGCTTTCGAAAAATTGCATATGCTTTTTTGTAAGTTTAAAAAAATTGTCGTTGTCTAGTGTAACTTAAAAAAATGACATTAGAAACTTTAAGCTCCAATTCTTAGGTAGAACTAGGCCTACCTAGCATACCCCCTGATTACGCCACTGGTAGAAATGACGAATTCACAAGTCGTCGGATTTCTTAGTAGAATATTTAAAACTTACTGTGGAATTAAACGTTGAATGTAGTTTACGTGCACCTTTCAGGTTCGTTGCCCAGAGAAAGGCAAGCGCGAGATTGGCATGCGTAAGGGTTTTCGCCGCAAGCTCCGCCTGGTGGAATTTTCATATGCATCGGCAGGTCGCAATACTCTTGGTCCATGTCGCAGACTTTGGGAGATTTGCAATCGCCATCACTTTCGCATTGCTGTCCATAACCCGACGCCGTCCATACAGCGAGGATGGCCAAGAAAACAAGTTGAAATTGGAAGAGTTTCATTGCGATTTGAATTCAAATTATGAGTATATGACGATATGAGTGAATTTGTCCACCCACACAGATATCTGATATGCTCTTTGAAAATTTCCTCAGTAAAATTCTTGTTAAAACCCTGTCGCTATGCTGTATAGAATTTGAGTTACAGAATGTTGATTGTAATTTGTAATTATCAAAACTGTTTATAATGATAAGACGATTAGATAATTAGGAATTAAATGCATTTATTCCCTTCAGCTCAACTTTACAAATAGAATTCATTGGTATATTTTCTTTGCTCTTTGTTTTAATGACCTAAATGACAAACGATGTATTGATTCAGAATTAATTAGCTGTTTATACAAACTCTATCACAAGAATCTGATTTCTGATGACACAAGGCGGCCAAAATTATGCGATATGCCATTCAAAAATCATGCAATCTGAGCAGGCGCATAGCTGAGGGAAAATGCTTGGGTGCTGAAGCACACCCCAAACTTTTAGAATTTTAAAAATTTACAAAAACTGAAGCGGTTTTTTAAAATTTACACAAATAAATTAGTATAGTTTTTTAAAGAATCTAGAAAATAAGTAGCAGTAGTTTTATTTTATAATATTTTCAAAATTAGGCACATATTTTTTTTAAATTTACTAAAACTAAAGCAGTTTTTCTAAACACAAAATTAGCCCAGTTTTTTTAGAAATCTTTTAAATAAGTAGCCGTATTTTATAATATTTGCAAAAATACGCGATTTTTCAAAAGTTTAGAAAAAAAAGAAAGCATGTTTTTTTTATTTACGAAAACACAACAAAATTCCCAAGAATAGCTATGAAATTTCTCAGCTCCTCCCAAAATTAAATCGCAGCTACGGGTCCGATTCTGAGGTCTTGAATTATATGCTATTTCTAAACTTCATTATCAAGGCGAACCTATCAGGAAAAATAGGATGAAAAAGGAAATGCACATTTTACCTTGGTTTGCTTTCTGAAGTTGTCAATAATATGGGTCCAAATCCAAAAACGGAAAAAAAATCTGGAAAAATCCGGAAAATCAGGAAATGTTCTCCAAATCAGGAATTTTCAGGAAATACCATGAAATTCGTGAAAAATACACAAAAAAGTACATTTTTTTGGATTTTAGCAGAAGTTTAACTCCTTATTTTCGAACTTTTTAAAAAGAGTAAAAATCGTTCGAAAAAAAATATGCAATTATTTTATTAAGTATGAATTTCACAACAAAAAGGTTATTAAAATTTAATTAAAAAGAGTAAAAATCGTTCGAAAAAAAATATGCAATTATTTTATTAAGTATGAATTTTACAACAAAAAGGTTATTAAAATTTAATAAATTAAAATGCAAAAGCTCTAACCATATACAACATTTATTGGATTTATTTCGCTTGTATACTTTACTAAAAGAGGATAAAAACAAGATGATTGTAACCTGTGGACAAATTACCGAATGTTGCAGCTTTTATTTACTTTTATACATTATTTTATTTTGTATCTAATAATATCAGGAAAAATCAGGAAATGATAAATGCAAAAACAGGAAATACCATGAAATTAGAAACAAAAAATCAGGAAATAAAAACTGAAAAATCAGGAAATCTGGTTCGCCTTGTTCATTATGTTAGTTCTTGTTTCAAACCTGTAAATGAAAAAAACATGAATCACCGTTTTTAATGATTTTCAACTATGTTGTAGAGAAAAAAAAATTCTTGGGGTATGTTAGTGATTTTTTTTCAAGTCGACCGTAACTCACCTGAGGGCATGCAAAGTTGAGGAAAAACGCTTTTATTTCGTTGTTTACCAACCGATTTTCAAAATGTTTGCAGATTCAGAATCAGAAAAATAAATTATAAATGCTTTTAAATTTTTTGAGCTTTGATCCGAAATTCGGTTTTTTTGGGTATGATCCCAGAACACCCGGGTAAAACTTTGCTAATATTCAACAAAGCATTTTTAAATGTATTAACAATATAAATTAAACCACTACACAAAAAAACAGAAGAAAATGGGATTAATAGAAGCCGAATTATGAATTTCCGGGTATTCCGTTTCATTTGAATCGCCTTTTTGCGACCAGGGCCCTAAGTGCTAAAAGCATGAGAAAAATTTATATGGTGATTGCAGGGGCGTAGCTGGAATTCAATTTTGCGGGGTGCTGAGTATTTTCAAAACTATTTTTTCCAATTCTCATTCCATTATTTCTAGTGTAAAACAGTAACGCAAGAAGGTAATTTTTCATGTAGGCCTTCTCATAAAACTGGATATATTTTGAATAAAATAAAAAATCTCCATCGCATCGTTTTTAGCAAAATCGAAAAAAAACGCTGCGTTATTTCGTATAAATTCAAAAAACTGCGCCATTTTTTAGGATTTAAAAATCGATGAGGTTTTTTTAAATTTGAAAAACACAAGGCGTTAGTTTTGCGTAAATTAAATAAACGCCCTCATTTTTTTAGAAACAATAAACAAAGCTTCTTTATTTTTCTTAAATTCTAAAAACATCCACGTGATTTTTGTGTGTTAAAACAACTGCCTTTTTTTTGAAGACTCTTTACCATCTGATCAAATAGGGCAGAAATTTTAAAAACGGCGTCTAATCTACAAAGTATTTGGTAGTTTCTCTTCACTTCAATAAAAATACAGTACTAAGCCGACCCGTTGATTATATAAAGTTGTCACTATAACCAGTACATCACGTCGCGAAAAATGTTCACGGGTCCAGTCAGAAATTGAAAGAAAAAATCTGACGAAGGTGAAGTTAGGAATGATGAAGCACAATCATTCCACCCACTCGTCAGTAATGAAGGTTTCCCCAAGCCCAAACTCCACCCGCAAATGTCGTACAAATAAAAACGGCCTCTCGAAATCTTTAAACAAGTCTTCTTCCCCCGGCCCAATTTCGTAACAATCTCCTCCGAACCTCAACTTAACCGTTTTGACACTGGGACATTTGTCGGCCAACAGTGGCGTAACCAGAGGCAGGCCTAGGCCTACCTAAGAAGTAGAGCTTATACTATGTAAGATAAGATGCGGTTTTTTTTAAAATTTACACTAGAGAAGAATCAGTTTTTTTTAAACTACGCACAAAAACAGACACCATTTTTAAATCAATTCAGAAACACGAGCATTTTTTTAATTTACGCAAAAGCGGACACGATTTTTAAATTAATTCAAAAACACGAGCAGTTTTTTTTAATTTACACAAAAACGGACACAATTTTTAAATTAATTCAAAAACACGAGCAGTTTTTTAAATTTGAACAAAAACACATACGTTTTTTAAATTTTACAGAAAAATAGACGCACTTTTGTTAATTTATACAAAAATACATGCATTTTTTAAATTAAAACAAAAACATAGGCATTATTTATTTATATTTTGTACAAAAACACATGCATATTTTTGAAATTTTGATTTATTTTTATTAGGCCTACCTGAAAAAAATCCTGCTTACGCCACTGTCGGCCAAGTTGACACCGATAGGTAGCATTGGAGGACAAACACCCCACACTAAAATCCATTTTTAAATGCTTTAACCCAGAAATATTCGGAAAAGTCAATCCTGGAATGATACCAAGAGACCTTAAATCCAAAGTATTAGTAAGAGATTCGGAGCACTGCCTGAAATTGCATGTTTGCTGATTGTGGCCATATTTAGGACCCAGCTACTCTATGTCACGTAATTATAGGACAGTAGTAGTTTGAGGTCTGGATTATGATTATGACGTTATACAGATTTAAAAATACCCAAAAAATTTATAATGTTTAAATAAACGCACGGTACGAAAAGTATTAAATATCCGTGACAAAGTGAAATCGAAACGATATCGCGTTGATTTTGGTAGGTGCAAAGTATTGAAATTTATCTAAACTAATGTATAAAGAAGTAGTTGGTAGACATTTTTAATTGTTTTGTTTTTAATATGACATTGTGGTGCCAATGTACATAATTATACATGCCATAAATAACCGCTGCAATGCGCCAACTCAAAGGTGTTGTATGTTTCGCAACATAAAGTAAAACTCTTGCATAAGCATAATCTGGAATGCATAAACAGTTTCGAATGAATACCTTGCAAGAAAATATAAAAGTTATTTGCCTTATAATTATAAAGTAGAATCAATTTGTGTATGCTTTGTGCAAGATTTAATTATTATTTCTTACTTTGACATTCAACGTTGGAGTGTAGTTTATGTGCAGATCCCATCCTCAGAATCCCCGTCTGCAAAATGGCAAGCACCAGATTGGCACCCGAAAATGTTCTGGCCGCAAGCTCCGCCTGGTGGAATTTTCAAATGCCTCGGCAGGTCGCAATACACTAGGTCCATGTCGCATACTTTGGGAGATTTGCAATCGCCATCACTTTTGCAACTCTGTATATAATCCGACGGCTTCTATACAGCGAGGACGACCAAGAAAACAAGTTGAAATTGGAAGAATTTCATTGCGATTGAATTTAAATGATGAGTAATTATATGACGATATGAGTGAATTTGTCCACATAGATATCTGATATGCTCTTTGAAAATTTCCTTAGTAAAATTCTTGTTAAAACCCGGTCGCTATGCTGTATAGAATTTGAGTTAGAGAATGTTGATTGTAATTTGTAATTACCAAAAGTATTAAAAATGATAAGACGATTAGATAATTAGGAATTGAATGCATTTATTCTCTTCAGCTCAACTTTACAAATAGGCTTCATCTGTATCTGGTCTTTGCTCTTTGTACTAACGACTTAAATGACAAAGGATATATTGAATCAGAATTAATTAGCTGTTTATACTAACTCTATCACAAGAATTTATTTCATTACTGATGACATAAGGCGGCCAGAATTATGTGATTTGCCAATCAAAAATCATGCAATCTGAGCAGGCGCGTTGCTGAGAGGGGTGCTTGGGTGCTGAAGCACCCCTCAAATTGTTTGAATTTTTAAAATTTACAAAAACTGAAGCCGTTTTTTTAAATTTACACAAATAAATTAGCATAGGTTTTTTAAGAATCTAGAAAATAAGTAGCAGTTTTTTGTAATATTTACAAAAATAGGCGGGTATTTTTTTAAAATTTTCAAAAACTGAAGCGGTTTTTCTAAAACAAAAAATTAGACCAGTTTTTCAAGAATCTAGAAAATAATCAGCTATATTTTATAATATTTACAAAAATACGTGCAGATTTTTCAAAAGTTTCGAAAAAAAGGACGCATGTTTTTTTCTAATTTACGAAAACACAAGAGAATTCTGGTAAGAGAATTCAATTTTTCTGGTAATGAGCCTTAATAATGAGCTTTCAGCAAAATTTACACCAGCAAAAATTCAAAAAGTTTTTGAAATCTACACCAAAGCAGATGCAGTTTTTTGAACTTTACAGTAAATGCAGTGAGATTTTTAGCCTCCTCCATGAATTTTTTTCTAGGCTTGCTCCTGATTGCCATTACTTTATATGTAGTTTGAATGAACCATTGAAAATCAATTAAAAATAGTTTAAGCAAACTCATTCTCTACATGAACTCTCAGCACGGATCTAAAACAAATGTAGACTAAAACAATAAAATGTGCAATCAAGATTACAAAATAAGTTGTGCTTGATATTTAATTAGGATTTTTCCGGAATCCGCTAGTTCAAGATACAAGTAAGTGTTGACTTTTCCTTTTCCGGAAATTAATTTCTAATGTCTATCTAGAGGAAGTGCGATTTTGAACATGTCACTAAAGGTTTGCAAAATTTCCATGCCATTTGATAGAAATTGTAGAAATGGACGGAATGGCAATCCATCGCATTTCTTTTAATATAATTACTTATGTAATTTAAAGTTTAAACTTACTGGCAAATTAAACATTGGAGCGTTGTTTATGTGCAGATCCAAACCTCCAGATCCTTCTTTTCGGCCTGGTGGAGTTTTCAAATGCCTCGGCAGGTCGCACGCCATGTCTATGTCGCAGATCTGCGGAGGTTTACAATCATCATCTGTTTCGCAATCCGCTCTATCTTCATAATACTGATCCGACTCCGTCCATACAGCGAGGATGGACAAGAAAACAAGTTGAAATTGCAAGAGTTTCATTGCGATTGAACTTAAATGATGAGTAAATGAGGATGAGAGTTAATGTGTCCACATTGATATTTGATATGCTATTTCAAAATTTCCTCACTAAAATTCTTGCTAAAACCCTGTCGCTACTTATGCTGTATGGAATTGTAGTTAGAGAATGTTGATTGTAATTTGTAATTATCAAATGCATTAACATAATAATAAGAGGAATAGATAATTGGGAATTGAATGCATGCATTCTCTTCAGCTCAACCTTACAAGTAGAATTCTTTCGTAATTATATTGTCTTTGCTCTTTGAATTCATGACCTAAATGAATGAAGATGTTTGATTCGGAATTAATTAACTGTCAATACAAACCCCACCAAAACCATCACAATTGATTATGGATTGTGTTTAAGTGCTTACAAGAACACCGCGCACAGCTTTATAGCAAATGCACATAAAAGCCGCGCAGTTTTTGTAACAGATTTACACAGAAACTTCATTTTAAAACAAAAAACGCACGCAGTTTATTATTGTCCTAAAATCCTGTGTTTTTTCCGTTACACTTTTAAACACAATCCACGCACTTTCTTTTTTACACGAAAATGACACAGTTTTCTTAAATTCACGCGAAAAAACGCACTTTCATTAAATTGTGAGGTACGACTGGAAGGAGGGCTTGGTAGGCGTAGCTGGGGATGACGGAGAGTACTCGCTATGGCTTTGG